>CM050414.1:28015278-28127778 GCA_027564155.1 Gymnocypris eckloni scoliostomus
GGGATTATCTTTGTGATGTCACAAATACAGGAAAACAACTTTGTAGTCCAAACGTTCGTTGTAGTTCTTGAAAAGATATTTTTCAAACAAAATATCTCCGTTTGGAGTGGACTTTGAGATTCGTAACTCATGCCCAAATATACACACTACACGCTATATATTTATATTTCACAATATCATTTTTTTTTACTGTATTTAATCAAATATATGCACCTTAAGAGACTTCTATGTACAAATATTAATAAAATCTTACCAGCCTCAAACTTTTGAACGGCAGTTCAGATATATCCAGAAATATAAGAGCAGCAGCAGTCTTCAGTGCAAACTCAGCCTAATGTTGGCCGCTTGGTCTCCAGTGGTAACAAGATGATTAAAAAACCAGCCTGAACCTGTCCGGACCGTATATGAAGCCATGCTGGATGGATTATTAGCACAGTTGTGCTCCACAGATATTGCTCAGGCCGAACTGTGCAATATTTAAAATAACAAGCATCTTTATAGTAACACAATATTCAATGATATACATTTTTAATCATATTGCACGCCAGGTACAGACTCCCAATATACAGAATATTAAATAGAACCTGAACACAATAATAAAGCGTTGAGCAAACATAATTGTGCAGCAGCTGTGTGCCTCGGCGCTGAGATTAATAAGGGTGAGTTGGCTGCATTGGACCCATTAAAGAAAGTCCCCTGTGTACTTTTTCATTCAGATTCCAGGAAATAAAGTTAACAAGCACTTAGACGCCTTCACAACCTCTATATAGACACCTCAACACTTTAATATTTCTACATCACCATTAACAATCAGTTCGATTAAAAGCTCTATGCCTGTCAAAGACTAAGCAGGCTGTTCATTCTCATCAAATAGCTATTTGTTGCTTCCCTTTTAGATCTATATATATCCTTAATTAGCATGTCCCATAGAGCCCCTCCACCCTTCCAGCAGCAGATTGAACTACCTAGCCATCACTTCGTTCCTACATTCTCCTCTGGTAACATCATGGTCAGTGCTTAGTAAGTGTTAAAACACAAGGACGCTATATAAACAGCGTCTGCGATGTCTGCCGCTCACATTTGGGGTTGCTTTCATTGTGCAGTGGTCTTGTGCAGCGCTTCTTTAATCATACTGTGGCAGGACCTTCTGAATCTTTTTCTTTCTTTCGTGTTTTCTCACTATGGCAGATGCTATCAAGCTGCCATCCAGGCCTCAATATTGTCATGATGTATCTTGGAATCCCCTGAGCTACCGATGGCCCAGCGCAATCTTTAACCAACATTACGGCCTGCCTCCGTTATTGGACCCTCAAGACCTCAGCTGGATGGAAGGCATCTTCAGAAGGCTGGGGACGTCGTCTTGGCCCGGGTACTTGCGCACACCCGTGTTCGCTCAGGCCCCAGGACAGCAGCACATGTCTAAAATTCAAAGGGAGATGAGTGGAGGGGTGTCGGAAGTGTTTGGTGAGATGTGCAAGTGGAAAATTAGCTTGGATGTCAATCACTTTGCTCCCTCGGAGATCACTGTCAAAATACAGGATGGACTTTTAGTAGTTGCAGGTATGGGTGACAAAGACTACTCTCTCTCTCTCTCTCTCTCTCTCTCTCTCTCTCTCTCTCTCTCTCTCTCTCTCTCTCTCCCTCTCTCTCTCTCTCCTCTCTCTCTCTCTCTCTCTCTCTCTCTCTCTCTCTCTCTCTCTCTCTCTCTATCTCTCTCTCTCTCTCTCTCTCTCTCTCTCTCTCTCTCCCTCTCTATCTCTCTCTCTCTCTCTCTCTCTCTCTCTCTCCTCTCTCTCTCTCCCTCTCTCTCTCTCCCTCTCTCTCTCTCTCTCTCTCTCTCTATCTCTCTCTCTCTCTCTCTCTCTCTCTCTCTCTCTCTCTTCTCTCTCTCTCTCTATATATATATATATGTATATATATGAAGAGTTCAGATGCAAAAGCTTCTAAGTTCTGTCTGAAATGTACATCTAAAATAATAATTTTTATCAGGCTACTATGTTTAGGTTTAGTAAATTTACTCTAATGGCAAATGTAAAGGTCATTTTCTATGCAATTAAAGTGAAAGAACCGAACATAAATTGGAGCCTGAGAAAAATGTCCGATGGCTCTTAGATTTGCATCTGAACAGTTCATATATCATTTTGTATTTAATGTCAGCTACCAAATTACACTATTCATTGAAAGTTCAATTTTTAGTATTTAAAAAATCACAAAAATAAAAAAATATCTTCTTTGAGCTAAAGTTATTAATCTCTCAATGTTGTGTTAATAACTCTGATCTATAGGAAAGCATGAGGAAAGACAAGATGAGCATGGCTACATTACTAGATGTTTCACAAGAAAATACACGTAAGTGTTAACAAGCAAATTCAATCAGAAATACAGTAAAAACAGTAATATTGTGAAATGATATTACTCTGTTAAATAACTGTTATAATGTAATTTATGCATGTGATGGGACAGCTGAATTTTCCTCATCATTACCGCACATGATCAGTGTCACATGAGCCTTTGGAAATCATTGTGATAAACTGATTTGTGGCTCAGGAAACATTTATTGTTATTATTATCATTATTGTGCTTTATATTTTCTTCAGGATTCTTTGATGTATAATACGTTTTAAAAAGCAGAAGTTATTTAAATTTTGTGTAACAATCTATATACTGTAACTTTTGTTCAATATAATGTGTTCTTGCTGAATAAAGTAATATATATGTTTTTAAATCATTTGAATGGTAGACTAGTGGTCTATTTTATTCAGTTTTAGCACAGTGTGTGTGAAATTATCACAAAGTTGTTGATCAATAAAAAAATAATTTAAATTCTCACCACTGTCTCAGACTTCCAGGAGGTGTTGAAGCTGAAAGTCTCCAGTCGTGTCTGTCTGCCGATGGGATCCTTACAGTGGAAACACCATTACCCAGCATTCCCCTCCCTGCTGATGTCAATATCCCCATCCAGGTATTGATTAGTCCTGACAGCTGTTTAATCTGTAATCATACAGTCTGAACACTTCCACCTATTGAAGCTCAAAATTAGGCACTGAGTGTTCTGGCTGGCATGCATTGCATTTGGTTATAATACATCCCCATTACATTTAAGTGATGCTTTCTGTTATTCGTTTTACCTACGACCAATTAGGTATCGGTGGATGGATGGATAGTGTTTACCCCTTGGATTCACCAAGAAAAGTTTTCAGTAATAATGCCATTTCACCATTATTATCATTACTGAAAACTTTTCTTGGTAAATCCAAGGGGTAAACACTATCCATCCATCCACCGATACCTAATTGGTTTTGTATAAAAGCTAGACATCGCAGGTAGAGTAACTGTCTCCCAGGAGCTGTAATATCAGCCAGTCTATTGGCAAAAACTGACAGCAATTTACATTTGCAGGGGAAGCTTGTGTGTAATACAGGCATGGTAGAAAATGGGAGAAAAAGACTTCTCAAAACGTATTATTTCAATTATTGTGTTGTGTTATATTATTGCATAGGATGTGGCCACTCAAATTAACTCGTCTTGCTTTAGAAATGCCAGATATTGTTTATCTGTTGCATGTCTTTTTCAGCTTACGCCAATTTATTAAGGCATGCCGTTATAACAGGCTGCAAAACTAAATGTTTCTTACATTGAAGCAAAAATGGTTTCAGAAATAATTAGAGGTATGCATTTCTACAATGCCCCCCATAAACATCAAATGCCAAATTTAAAGTCAGTTCATAAATTAATCACCCAGCAATTCCAATTACCAAGCTCATAATTGTTCTAATAACCAACAAAGAGATTAAACGCAAGCTTATTTTCCCACAGGGGACATATGGCCTTTCTTCACAACCCAGAAAATTAATAATTTTTGTGTACACTGACCCTGGCATTTTAGGGTCTTGATGTGGCATTTAAGCTCTTGACTTCATTTAAAGACTGTTTCGTGTTTGCCACAGATGGAGGAAACCGTTGGAGGAAAACAACAAGATGAGCCTCAAACCGAAGTTGAAGCCGAGGCTAAACCAGAATCATTTGAAGGAGAAACTCCTGAACCCTCAGTCTCAACTGAGCATCCTGAAGGTGGACAGGTCACCGAACCAGACCAGCAGACCGTATCTGATGTAGATCCATCTAGAGAACCACAACTGCAGTCCACCTCAGAAGCTGCGGTGGGTACCATTGAGTCTGGAAGAGAGCGGGTCGGTGAACCCGGAGAGGAGGACAAAGAAGCTGCTCTTCAAGAGGCAGCTGAGGGCACCGAGCGAGACGAAGAGGAGTCTGTAGACAAGCCTCAGGCTCCAGAGACTCCAGACACCATCACCTCCGAGCAAGGAGAGCAGGCAGAGGTCATGCAGCCTCGAGAACTGGAGGGTGAAGAGGGATACACAGACCCTGCTGTGACAGAAGATGAGCAATCAACCTTCGGGCAAACCCAAGAGGTGTTCATCCCTCAGCAGGTGCTCCAAAAGGAGATGGATGTAGACAAGATGTAGGCTACAAGATAGCACCATCCCAGCTCTTTCCCAAGCCTTCGAATTTACTGTAACATGCATCTTCTTAGCACTAATAAAGACCTGAGCATGATTGTGTGAAGCTTCTTGTTGTGCTTTACAATAACACGAGCGATTAATCAGCGAAAGCTGAGAAATGTTTCTAACTAAAGGTGACAGAGATTATCAACCTAGTTGGCTTCTTGTTGTGCTTGCAGAGATTTTTGTATTAATTTTTTATCCAGTGAATAGAGTTGCACATTACATCCCTTGAGTTCTAGCAAATATCGTGTAATTCTCATCTAACTCGGATGGTCATGATACCAGCGCTTCTTGAGCATGGTTATATTCGTGATTCATTAACCTCAAACCCTAAAAATTATACAACGCAAGAGCGCAGATCGATTTGAGGAGAAAAATCCAATGGGCAAACACATCAGTTAATCAGCAGTGGAGTACCGTTTTCTTCAATATTTTCTCTCCGCATTCTCGTCGAGGAGATTGAAAGCGAGCGGAATAATCTCTACACTAATCTGTCACCCAATTACCTCCACCGTGCAGAGACAACTCCCATGGAGTCGCTCCCATAAACACACAGCCAATCTGCCTAGCAAGCACCCAGATGTGATAGAGGACAGAGGATGGTGAGACAGAGAGAAACCGAGGAAAGATTGATTTATTACTCGACAGCATCAGGAGGTTATGAAAGTAGGATAAGCAAACAGGTGTAAAGCTGTAGGAAAAATAACATCCGCTATATCTGTAAAGTAGCTCAGTTATTCACTTTACAGATTTGCAGAGAGGAGTAATAAATAAAAGGCTTGCTTTCGTAAATGTCATTTATTATAAAAACGCATAGCATACATTCCTACACAAAAACAAAAAAACACACACAAATAAGAAAGAAAAGAAGAAGAGACAATAAACAGCCTTTGAGAAAGCATTTACGCACAGTTATCAGAGAAGACCATATAAATAGTCCAACATGACGAATACTCAGATGATTAAAAGAGCATTCTGTTTGAACTCGGAGACAAAACAAGTTTAGGTTTATATGAGGGACAGAAAGTCCAAACATACTCTACACAAGTATGTGAACACAAACTGTAGCTACGCAAGCTCGCGTCTCAAAGTAATTTATATTGTTGTCCTCGATTTGATCAGAATATGATGAAGCAAGGAGAATCTTAATTTAGGACTCAAGCTAGAAAATTAGTTAAATGTTAGTCAAATATTGTGTTGTTCCAAACCTGTATTACCTTCTTCTATGGAACACAAGAAGATATTAAAATAGTTGTTTGAAGAACGCTTTGATGAACAATTTTTTTGTCCATGCAGTAAAACTTAAAGGGGTTTAAAATCATCATAGCATCATACTGACGCTTATAGTATGGACAAACATATTTTGTGTTCCATAGCGGAAATAAAGTCATCCATGTTTGGAACGAGTAAATGATGAGTTCATTTTTGGGTGAACTATACCTTTAAATTGCTGACATTTGAAGGGAGCTTTATCCCCCCCTTGAGGACTGAGACTTGCATTACAATGTTTAACCATGCTTTTGCATCTATGTACTTGAGTAGAGTATGTTTATGGCCGTAGACTCTTTATTACAGAAACTCGTCTAGTCTCATCTCATTTCGTACCTTTCCCTTGTTATTTGATTGGTAGATTCATCAAATTCATTTTTCTTCACTGACGTAGTAACTGAAAGCTGCTGGTATTTGATACAACCATGTACCATGTAGGGTAACATTTGATTTATGGACTACTCCCTAGCAGATTAAGGACTTTTGATTTAAGTAAATTTATGAAACTGATAACACTAGATTTTGGCACTGGCTTGGAACAAATACCAAAGGCACGTAAGCCCCCGCGTTCACTCCCTGGCTGTGAAGACTTCGGCTGAAGCCATACTGGGTTCCTGAGGTCTGGCCTCGGGTTCTTCCATGGGTTCTGCGGGCATTTCGTTGCTGTAGAGGTAGTACGGAGGGGTCTGCCGGGCTTCAATGATGAGAACCCCTTCCGGAGACAGAGAGGCGAACACAGTGATAGGGTCCACATCGGATGGGATTCTGTGAAAGAAGAAAGAGTAGAACATTTCCAAAAGGGGTTTTCACAGAAATGCCATAAAAGAACCATTTTGGGTTCCTTTAAAGAACCTTTCAGGAAGCAATTCTTAAAAGAACCCGTTTTCTTTGGGTGAAGAACCTTTTAATAATCTAAAGAAGCTTGAAGTTTCAGTGGATGTTAAAGTTTCTTCATGGAACCATCAATGCCAATACATATATACCTCTTTGATACAGATTGAACCAGATTATGATTTAGGCCTTTATAAATTGTCACTGTTCTGAAAGCTAATATGTGACGCTGGAGCACAAAAGCAGTCGTAAGTCACTGGGGTATATTTGTAGCAATAGCCAATAATACATTGTATGGGTCAAAAATCGCTATGCCAAAAATCATTAGGATATAAAGTAAAGATCATGTTCAATTAAGATATTTTGTACATTTCCAACCATATATATAACAAAACTTAATGTTTGATTGGTAATATGCATTGCTAAGAACTTCATTTGGACAACTTTTAAGGCAATTTTCTCAATATTTAAATGTTTTGGCATCCTCAGATTCCAGATTTTCAAATAGCAGTATCTCAGCCAAATATTGTCCTATCATAACAAACAAGCTTATTCATTAAGCTTTCAGATCATGTGTAATCTCAGTGTAAAAAAATAATGACCCTTATAACAGTTTTTTTTGGTCCAGGATCACATATCTAAATGCATACCATAATTTCTCACCTTAAAAAGCGCTTTTGGGTTGTACTTTGCACTGAAACACAGCTTGAAATCAAATGTTACAAATTGACAAAGGTTAGTTTAATATTAACAACTACACAGCATTGCCTGAACATAACATAACCCATACTAATTAAGTTTTAACTCGAGTCTAAAGTTAATATTAACCCCGAATTGTGCAAGATGCTCAAACTATCCCCATGTGTACTCAGTATATTCTCATTTTGGTTTAATTTCCAACAATCTTCATTTTTTTGTGTGGCAGCTTGTGGCTAGAAGATAATTCCCAATGCATTTTGTGGTTTTCATTTAAATGTTCTGCCTGCCATCACTTGCAATGAGAGAAAGAGAGAGAAAGTGAGCGAGTCCTGCTCCCTCCAGGTGCTGGGCTCAGAAATAGAGTCTGTTGCCAATTATTACAAATGGCCTGCTGATGCAAAGTTTATCACCAGAAATTTCCATCTACACACTTGTCTAATCATCCGGCAGGCAGACTGACTGCAGCCGTTTTAATGAGAGGAGTTCTTACTGTCTGTTTGAATTGTGATGCCTTTAAGCCTGGATTACCATACATTCATATCTGCTCTACAGAGAAAGGGTGGAACTTGTTTTGAACATGAATGGATGGTGATATCATGCAAAGTCACTTCCTAATGGTCTTCTTCTGTAAACGTGTAGAGGTGGGGGGGTTTTAGGGCCGCTTTAGAGAATTGAGAAGCGAATGTAGTGTTGGGTAATGCTAGATAAAATAATTGTATACTTAAAAGAACACTCCATTATTTTGGAAATAGGCTAATTTTACAACTCCCCTAGAGTTAAACAGTTGAGTTTTACCGTTTTTGAATCCATTCAGCTGACCTCCGGGTTTGGCGGAAGCACTTTTAGCTTAGCTTAGCATAGATCATTGACTCGGATAAGACCATTAGCATTTGGTCATCAAAAATGACCAAAGAGTTTCAATATTTTTCCTATTTAAAGCTTGACTCTTATCCGATTCAATTATCTATGCTAAGCTAAGCTAAAAGTGCTACCGCCAGACCTGGAGATCAGCTGAATGGATCAGAATGATCAGAATTTTTTGATAAATAGAAAGTTTAGAAAAACAGCACTTATTTGAAATATAAATATTTTGTAAAATGATGCCTTTACTGGAACTTTTGATCAATTCAATGTGTCCTTACTGAATAAAAGTATGAATTTCTTTAAAAAAAATTGTACTGACCTTACATATTTTGAATGGTACATCAAACAAAACTACATTTAATACTACTTAATTTTTGGTCTAATGCTGTTTAGATCAGCATTTTACACCTAGGGTGCCTAGTTAGAGCTCACTGGGGTTTAGAACAGAGCTACCGTAGTGTGTCATTGTGCCGTTGTTTTTATTCTCTGCTTTTAGAAAGAGAGTGAGAGGACACAACAGAGATAGACAGAGAGACTCTGACAGAGATACCGAAACAAAGAGAGAGAGAGAGAGAGAGAGAGAGAGAGAGAGAGAGAGAGAGAGAGAGAGAGAGAGAGAGAGAGAGAGAGAGAGAGGGGGAGAGAGAGCGAGAGAGAGAGAGAGAGAGACTGACAGAAATACAGAGACAAAGAGAGAGAGAGAGAGAGAGAGAGAGAGAGAGAGAGAGAGAGAGAGACAGAGACAGAGACAGAGAGAGAGAGAGAGAGAGAGAGAGAGAGAGAGAGAGAGAGAGACTGAGACAGAGAGAGAGAGAGAGAGAGAGAGAGAGAGAGAGAGAGATCCTGAGCTTTGTCTGTCATCATGGCCAAATAAGGCTGGAAGGTTCCATGCTTGTTGCCAAGCTTCTGTGGTGTTTATATAAACTGCATCATGTAGCTTTCTTCGGTGGCCTGATGCTGTTCAATCATCACAGCAATGCTACAGCCGTCCTGCGCTGTGACTCAGATTTCATTCAATACTGAACGCTATCAGAAATAAAGATCAATTTAATTACAAAATTGATTATTCTACCAATACTTATGGGTGACCTATATCTTCTATAAGAGTACTGTGTTCTTAGCTCAGCAGAAAACTAATGCTCAATACTGTTGAAACCAATCATAACATTTCACAATACCAGCATGGCCTGTCATCATCAGATCTAATAATCAGTTTAGAAGGACTTACATTAGTGTTTAAAAGTTTGGCTTCAGTAAGATTTTTTTTATTATTAAAAAATATTTTATGTTAAACAAGGCTGCATTTATTTGAAAAAAATACAGTAAATGCAGTAATATTGTAAAATATTATTACCCTGTAAAATAACTGTTTTTAAATTCAAATATGTTTTAAAATGTAATTTATTTCTGTGATCAAAGCTGTATTTTCAGCATCATTACTCCAGTCTTCAGTGTCACATGATCTTCAGAAATCATAATAATATCCTGATTTGCTGCTCAATATTCTTATTATCACCAATATTACAATATATTATAGTATATTATCCAGCTCTATAGCTTATTATTATCAGTGTTGTTTAATATTTTAGTGAAAAACCGTGATATATAGTTAAGATTCGATGTAAACAGAAATACAGAGATGAACATTTTCTGAAACAGAAATCTTTTATACCATCAGAATTATCTTTACTGTCACTTTTGATCAATTTAATGCATCCATGTTAAATTTAAATAATAATAAAAAAATGTCTGGACCCCAAACCTTTGAATGCTAGTGCATATCTCTTGTGTTAGAATACTAAAATAGTCCTGCATTGTTCAATCGTTTCTTTCTCAGAGTCTCTTTCTTGCTCTCTGTCAGAGAAACAGCATGTGACAAAACAAAAGGACAAAATCAAATCAGTATGCTGCTTAATGACTGCAGACATCAGAGTCACATGATATGTTGTCTGAGTCGAACAAGAGTTGCTCTTTTCTATTTTATCTCCTCACTTTGATTCTTCTGAAGAGCGAGGTTGGGGTGGGTGGAGGAACGGTTGCTTTAATAACACCGAGAGACATTCCTCGGGAAGTTGCTTCATCATTCTAGAAGGTTCCGAATCAGAAACTTTTGATACAATCATGATACTTACTGAATTTTCTTTGTGAAGTTTTTGGTAACAATTCCGCCCTCGTCTTGCTTTTCCTCGTGCTTCCCTGGAGAAAGACATAAAGGCAGTTGTTAACGCAGAGATGATCGATATGACCATACAGCACTTATGACATTCTGCAGTTATCAGCTTTTAAATAAAAGGTGTAGAGAATCTTAAAACATCAACAGTATCTTGAAGTCGATCCCAGCACTGGTTGCTTATGAAAAGCTATAATGTTTGGCACAGAAGTGTAACCTTTACCAAACTGACATTAAATTAGACTCGAACAGGTTTACAGTCTAAGACTGTCTGTCCTCATAAGGCTTTTTTTGTTTAAGTTCCTTCACATTTTACAGTCACTGTGAAGGCAACACTATATTTTGTGCTATTTCAAATCAAGACGGTCTGTTTTAAAGCCTCTTGGCGTCATTCTCTGCAGCTGTTGGTCACTAAATGCCAGTCATGCCACACTGTGTCTCACATATCTCCAATAACTGGCTCTCCAGCGAACACTACGAGCACAAACACAATAGATTGATTATCCTTCTGTCAATACGCTCATACTCTGCAGCTAATACAACAGTTCTACATGTATACGAGTGAAAGGACGTCTTGAGAGCAAAGATTTTCAATGTATTTTTAAATTCTCATAATTGCGAGTTTATATTTTAGAATGTTATTTTACAAGTCACAATTTTTCTGCATAATTCTGAGTTTACATCTTACAGTTGTGACTTTTTCTTGGAATTCTAGAGTATTTCTTGCATTTTTTTCTCATAATTGTGGGTTTACATCTCACAGTTTTGACATCTTTTACAACATTTTGAGTTTACATCTCGCAGTTCTGACTTTTTCTCTGAATACTAGTGTATATCTTGCAATTCTGACTTCTTTTATCTCATAATTGCAAGTTTATATCTTACAATAGCTAGTTGACGTGTCGCAATTGTGACTGTTTTCTTTGAATTTTAGAGTAAATCTCACAAATCCCAACTTTTTCTCATAATTGCGAGTTAATATCTTAGAACTGCGAGTTAAAAACTCATCATTTCAAGTTGTATTAATTCTGCGTAGTTGTTTTTTCCATCTGAATTCTGTTTACATCTATCAGTTGTGACTTTTTTCACAGTTTTGAGAAGTAACCTCAAGAAAAAAGTCAGAATTGCGAGATATAAACTAGCAATTGCAAGATATTAATTAGAAAAAAATAAAATAAATGAACTCAGATTTGCTGGTTTATAACTTGCAATTACAATTTTGAGAACAAATTCTGAATTATGGAATATAACCTCCCAACTGTGAGAATAAAACTCAATTGTGGGATAAAAAGTCGCAATTACCTTTAAAAATAAAAGTTGTTTAGACATGTCTGTGGCATTTGTTTGACAATGCTTTCCTTCAGGACAAAGCTGAACTTAATGTTCTGCCGATTTTCAAGTCACCAGATCTGAGGTCTGTGAGAAGGCCTTTGGTCAAACAGAGCGAGGGTAGTTCACTTTGACATCTGTGTGGGACACTTTTAGAAAGAGGTTGTGTGACGTTGAGTCCTCCTCACACGGTGACTGAGTGACCCAGCTGGCATACCAGCACAGTGTTTGTATAAATCCCAGCGCACCGGGCCTTTGCTCTCTCCTGAACTCTGAACTTCTGTCCTGCCGTCACAGTCAACAACTATAAGGTATTTCTGGAGCAGACATGGAGCAACTGCCCCGTGCTCTTTCCGCTTTATACGTTTTACTAAAGAACTTCAGGCATTAAAGAGACTAACCCCGTGCAGTGTGGGACTCTCTATTTGAGGTCTAATTCAGAGTGTTTATGTGAGTGATCCTCGAGGGATCTCAGCAGGTGGCTGATTACAAGAGATTTGCTGGTAATGTGCAAGTCATGCCAAAGGCCTTCCTTCCTCAAACCACAGCCGAGAGACAGCAGCGGTGATGTACTGATAAGCATACGGAGGCGAAACGGCATTAATGAAAACCTGCTGGGGTTTTATTTTGATTTTTATATTTAATTAATCCAAAAAATAGGGTAATAAAAATAGTCACATAAAATGTGTTTTTTTGTTTAATTGTTGTGTTGATAATATCATTTAATTTATAATTTGTATTAAATTAGAAAAACAAATTAGAAGAGTAAAACTCATACTAAAGGACTTGTGTGCTCTATGCAACAAAAAAACAAATAAATAAGTTTTCAAATAAAAAATAAAAATAAAATAGTTGTGTTTATGCAAATAAATAAATACTTTCTAAATTACAAAAATAAAACTTGTACTAAAAGAGTTGTATATTTTGCAAATAAACAAAAATTAAACGTAGAGACATTTTAAAAAGATACTAAAGGAGTTATGTTATACTTTATGCAAATAAATAAATACTTGAGGGCAATATTTATAATTTATTGTTTTGTGAAAACAGGCCTTGTTTACGTATGTAGGAATGATAAGTAAAAAATGACCAAACATCCTATGGTAATAAACGTCTCATAACATGTCTCATGGTCAGTTTTTTGTTGTTGTATTGTATATATATCATTCCATGTTATTCCATGATTTATTATTATAGGCTGTAAAATATGTGACCCTGGACCACAAAGCCAGATCAAAGACATCATCTGAAAGATGAATAAATAAACTTTACATTGATGTATTTGTTAGGATAGAACAATATTTGGACGAGAAACAACTATTTAAAAATCTGGAATCTGAAGGTGCAAAAAAATAAAATTTAAATATATATATTTTTTTTATTTGCCATTACATTTGTCCAAATGAGGTTCTAGCCATGCATGTTACTAATCAAAAATGACGCTTGTATATATTTACGGTAGGAAATGTACTAAAAATCTTAATATCTTTGCTTAATATACCCTAATGATTTTTGGCATAAAAGAAAAATAAATAATTTTGACCCATACAATGTAGGCCTATTGTTAGCTCTTGCTATAAATAAACCCGTGCTACTTCTGACTGGTTTTGTGCTCCAGGATCATCCTTCTCAAAGTTCAGATGTGTTTTCTCACCTGACACCTCTACAAAACCTTCTTTAGTTTTGATATTAAGGTCCTCGGGCCTGAAGCTGTGCACGTTCACGCACACTTTCCACGGCTCGTCTGGGTTGGTCAGGGGAGCGCTGGATTGGCGCGGACCCTCGCTGTATCTCGCGCTGAAGCCCCGCGGGAAGCTCGTGTGTAACGGGCCCGTCCACGGCGCGTCAAGGCGGGTGCTCATGCGAGGTCGTGCCCAGCCGGGCCAGTCCATAGATAACTCGTCGTGAAAAGGTGGAAGTCCAAAGTCATCGTCCATAAATCGAGAAGCGAGCGACTGTTCACGAAACGGATCCCTCGGAATCCTCTGTCGGTTGCCCATAGTGTAGTATTCCCCTTCTGCCATGGTCAAACTAGGAAAAAGGTGACTTTAGAAAACTTTTATCGTTCAAAACACCGCGTTCCTGTCCCGAAATTCGATAACTTATCAAAAAGAGCGCAGTTTGAAAAAGTCAGGCGCGTAATTACGCACCCAAGTTTACGCGTAACACTGCGCTATATATGAGTTCTAGAAGTTTACTGGCGATGTAAGCGCTTAAATATGTGGTTTACGGGTCTACAAAGTCCAGAAAGTGCTCGGCGCACACGACAGCTGACTGAAGACCCTCCCTATCCAAGTTTAGACCCCAGACTGTGACTGGCTCCGCCGGACAGCGACTGGTCCAACCTCACCCTCCCCCAGATGACTCATGCCCTTCATAATAGAAAGCTACTCACTCCTCAAGGCCGGAGAGGAGTCACACACGCATATGAAGAACACTAATAATGATCTAAACACGAAATGCGACACAGGCATGCGGTATCCGCTTCTCCTTCTTCACATGAGTCCTTGCTTTCGTCATGAAGATTAAAGTTGAAAGATGAGCAAGAAAAACATGCAGCAAGTTATATTTCAGGATGTCTTCTATCTGCTGGAAAGTATGCAGTGGCCCATAAAGCCTCACTTTAAATGTAATTTCACGAGACAACAAAATATTAAACCCACTGATTATTATTTTATCGAAATATAGCACTTTTCTGACAGAAAAAATTAAACTAATAATAATTTAATAAATAAATGTGCATATTTGTTAATGTTACTGCTGTTATATCTTATCAAGCAGCTTCATCTCATTTTGCACATTATTACTGTTGCTGCTATTATTATTATTATTATTATTATTATTATGATGTAGTTGCACTCAATTTGCTAAAGGTTACTGTATAGTTTTCCTCACTGTGCACATGACACTCATGAATCATATCATATCACAATCATAATTATTTTATCCACTCTGAGTGACCCATCTTACCCCCCCCCAAACAAATCATGAATACACAGAAATAAATAACTTGAGTGTGAATAAAGAAAGAGTGCAATTTTAAAGAAGCAAAATACTGGGTGAATTAATAAGATGAATAATTTATTTAGAGCTCTTTGAATATCATTACATATTAAGACCACAGAGAACGAATCATTGATTTACTTTAGCGAGGGAGACATTGATATTCTTGTGCACACAGACAACAGTGTATATATATATATTGTAGAACAGGGGACACTGGGGAAGGCTCTTGGCAATCTTCCAGCGTTGAGAATTTGGACTTTGTGTTAAAACACAGACTTGCTTGTCTTACATCTTCACCGCTAACTCTGTGCAAAAATAAATTATTACAGCAATAATTTGAGCAATTACAGAATCCAGATTCGGTGAAATAGGTTGGATTCATGGCATGTTTTGTTTTTAGAGGGAATGCAAATTATGTCAATTAGAAAGCCAGCCTTGTAATCAGTCAGTACCACTATACTCCATCTCAATAAATAAAGCCCATGCCTAATATATTTACACAACGGATTTACATAATCATTTACTAAACTCATGTACGGTTTGAGACGAGAGAACCAGATGAATTCTGGAAGATAAAACCTTTGTAATACACTTCAAGATTTTCATCTCCAACTTTATATCTGTACAAGTGTCAGAATTCACAACAGTCAGACAGCTAATAATGTACAGTGCATAGAGATCACCATGCCTTCCTTTAACGAGCTTTATGACACAGAAACAAAGAAGCTGCCATCATCTGTCATGATGAAGGTGATGGTTTTACACGCCGTTTCATCAAGCGGTATGGCACACCAAATATATATCTTTGATCCTTTGAAAACAAATCCTGGGTCTAGTCACTCTGACTCATTTCTTATGACAGCCATCTTTATTTCTCCAGGTCTGTAATAAATATGCTTTATAAAACATTCATATTTATAAACATCATCGTGTGTGATTTAATCAGTGCAGGACTAGATGTTTAAACTGTGGAAAACGAACAGAAACTAGTCAAGATACAAGCAAAAAAGTGAATGTCAAAGGTCTTACCTCATAAATAATTCAAGAGATCTAAATAATAAATATTCGCACCACACATCAGAAGTGATTACAGATAAAAATACACAAAAGCTGAGCAATAAAAGAATAAATAATATACAAATAATATGCAATTTAACACGGTTCAAGGGTTGTGCATTTCAAGATTTACATAACAATAATCATAATAATTAATTATGGCAGTGCTTTGAATCTCAGAAACAACAGGACAGGGTAAATGTACCTTTTCTTTGTTCACTCAGACGCAGCCTCGAATGATCTTTCTATCTCTTGAGGTCTGCAAGATTGATATGTACGTTAACATATTTGATAACGCAGTACAGACACCTGGATCCACAAACCGGTTCCCAGCAGTGGAGCACATCCGCTGCATTTTGATTGTCCACCACCACCATCATCTCCATCACAGCCAATGACATTTGAACTGTTTCCAGTTCAACAGAAGATAAATAAAGCTGATGGCGTGTGCGTTTGCCAGTTCAGATGGCACATTTGTCAAAGCGAAGGTGTGGGCAACACAGAAGCAGCTGTTATGGAAGCAATAAATCTTTCCGCTCAATCGCGTTTGACGTCTATAAAAAAAAGAAAACACTGGAAAAATACAATAGATTCATACGTGGGCTTTTACGGTCGAGGCTATGTCTGGTGAGTGACCCTGCACTTTCTTTTATCTACTACGTCTGTTTTGATCGACGACTAACAATATCCTCACACCTATGAGCAAAGGTATAGCAGAACTCACAGATTGAAGCGCCACAGGTCCGGTCACAGCAGGCTTTGTGATTGATAGACAAGTTTTCCTTTGAGCGGGATGGATGAAAGCACACAGTTTAGTACACAACAATATGGAAAGCTTCAGTCTTATCTGACACTGAACAGATGATTCTGTCACTGTCTGGTGTTCCACATCTAAGCACAGCATGTTCTCAGCACCGCTCCATTTCACTTCCAGTTACAGTGAGATGTGGTTCGGGGATTGTGCTGCAGCTCAGCATTCTGGCTTCTGGTTCTTCAGTAAATTAGCGCCGGGCTCTGCTGTAGCTCACTACGGAGTCATAGCTTCTGCTCCGACTGCGTCTGCTGGACATAGAGTTCCACGACGAGCTGCGACTGTAGCTCCTGTATGACGAGTAAGAGTGACTGCGGCTGCGACTCCGTGAACGGCTGCGAGTTCGACTGCGATTGAGAGAAAACAGATGCCAGGACAGGAGGCTGGAGGACCGGCTGCTGACGGAGGGACTGGGACGGTGGTAAGGGATCGGCCTCTTTCTGGCACTGTGCAAGGAAAGAGAAGACAAACAATGATGTGTTAATACAAAGTAGCTGAAGTTATCCACACACTGAGAAAATATAATCAGACCCAAAAATATCTTTAATTTTCCATATGCAAAAGTTAAAAAGTACAAAGTGTCTTAAAAACAGGAGTAAAATCCAAAAGTGAAAGTGACAAAACTTTGCACTTGTTCATTACTCCAGTCGTCAGTGTCATGAGATTCAGGAGATTTCTTTTGAAGACATTAATAAAGATGCATTAAATTAATCAAAAGTCACAGCAAACATGTTTTTATAAACAATGCAAAATATTTCAAATAAATGATATTCTATTGAACTTAATTTTATCAAAAATAATCAAGGTCTCCACCAAAATATTAAACAGCATGACTGTTTTTAATAATATTAAGAAATATTACTTTATCACTAGATTTTACTATTGTAATCACATTTGTCCTCTTTTCCCATGACTTTGTTGTGTATATCATGTTTTTGATTCCTTTCCCACGCATGTTAGTGTTTTTTGGCAAATAAAATTGTGTATCACTAAAAAAATGATTGAGCAGCAAATCAGTATATTAGAATAATTTCTGAAGGATCATGAGACACTGAAGACTGGATAAATGGTGCTGAAAATACAGCTTTGCATCACATAAATAAATTCAAAACATTTTTCATAATTCATAATTATGAAAATTCAAAACATAATTCAAAACAAAAAAACATTATATACATAATTTGTCTATCTTGAGGATGCAAGCAGAAAGAATTAGAATGCTCACATTCCTGCCACTTGCATTTTAATTTGTTCAATATTTTTGCTAATTTTATAATGCTATCAGCTACCAATTAGAATTCTACTAATATATTCTTAGCTTAGTTTAAACATTTTACAGAGTTTAAATCCCAGATTTGCATGCACAATCAGTAAACCCAGATCTCCAAAGAAAGATCAGCGGAGCAGTTTCCATTTGTGTCCGTACAGTAGGTTGTGATCTTGTACTGTAACAGAGTCGCTCTGTAAGAACAGACCTTGTAATTCTACGGGCTTCCAGGTGACTGGGCGAATCTCTTCTTCTCTTCCTCATAGGAGAACAAGGTCTTCTCCTGCCGTGCTTTCTGCTCTTGCAGGAACTGCAGTGTCTTTTCCGCTCTCGAAACCTTTTCCTTCACACACGAAAGAGATGTGAGCATGTATGTGTTCATGTCACAGTCATCATCAAACAACTATTTTAGATGAACACTTCTTCTATTAGCTGGAATTCACCTTTTTAGTGTGCACCGTGAGTGATTTAACCTGCGGTAACTGCTCGCACTAGACAGACTGTCTCTCTGAGAATCCAGTGAATTACTGGATGAGCGTGAATATGATCTGTAAATGAACCGAGGCAGATCATATTGTCAGATTCAAAAATACCAGTTTGAAACTAAATCCAAAGGTTCAAATCGTAGTTGTGGTTTCTATAATGAATAGCAGCTGTGTGACCCACCTCCTCCCTGAGGACAGCGATCGGCTTCTGGAATAGCGCCCTGAGTATCTGCTTTGGGATGATATGCTTCTGCTGCGGGACCTCGCTCGATCCTGATATCTATCATACGACGGACTCCGATTCCTATCAGTGACGACTCCCAGGGGCTGTGTCTTCTCCAAATCAGAGCACCTGCCCGCCTCTTCACTGCAGTTACAAGAGGGGAGTTATTTTTACAAATTATTATGATTGTATAACTTCACAATATAATAGGAGTCCTGCATAGTTGCAGAAAGAGACTGCACTCTGTACCTGGGTTATTATAGTTAACTAAATATAAAACTATAAAAACAAGTTACTTGAAATAAACCTAAAACTAAACAAAAAAAAATTCTGAAAATTTAAAAAATATAAATACTAAATACACAAAAAAAAAAAATCTAAATTGAAACTTTATGTGCACATGAACACTGAGATGTGTAGGGACTTCTATTACAGTTTGATTCACGTATGACTGACGCATATGAATCACATTACATTTATTGATTTGTGATTTATGCTAAAACTATGTAATCTAAATGGATGGAGAATTTGTATGTAATTGAAATACATGAAGTTTCAATTTAGACAGAAACTTTTTTTTGAGTGTACTAAAAATGGAAAATATAAAAATTATAATTATAATAATACTAATATAACACTGCAGTGCTTTGTACAGCTGTTTTTTTACAATGTTTGGTCTGATTTAAAAAACATATGTATGTATGTATGTATGTATGTATGTGTATGTATGTATGTATGTATGTGATGTATGTATGTATGTATGTATGTATGTATGTATATATGTATGTATATATATATATGTATATATATGTATGTATGTATATATATATATATATATCAGTGGTCATATGTAAAGAGTGAAACAGAAGCCGAATCTACATCCACAGTTCTACACTTACACTGGAAAGATATCGTTGGTGTTTTTGAATAGTATTTTAGACAGTGATACATATATTCTGTAACTGTAATAGAATGAATTCAGACAGATGCAGCGCTGATGTAAAATGCTTTGAGATCAGCCTCACCCTTTGAGCTTGTTGAAGACAGAGCTGTGAAGCGTGTTTTCTTTGAGCAGTGGTTTACTCAGAGAGTCATAGCTGGTTAGAGAGTTGCCTGAATCTGAAGCAGTGTCCCTGTCGGCTAGTCTAAGCTTCTCAGGAGACGTCAGATCCTGACATGACACCTTGGACTTTGTGATGCCCGTTTTACTTGACGGTGGCGAGGACGTGCCATTTCCAGAATCGTAATCTGCATGTCCTTTGCACTTATTGGATATCGAGTCCTGGACGATCACCATTTGGTTTAAACCCTCAACCCCAGGACGTGATGCCGAGACCTGCGAGCAGACAAAGCAAAGAAAATCAAGGAGGCATCAATAATCTGCTACCTGCATGATGCAGTTTGAGTACTCTTTAAAAGGCACATATGTCCCTACAGAGCACAGAGAGGAAATGAATCAAGTTTTTGGGACAGAAACTAAAAGATCAAAAACGCCATGCAGATCTGTCACATGCGAGAAATCTGAAAAGAAAGGAGAAGAAGAACAAAGCAAGAACTCTTACAAAAGAAACTAATGAAATAGAGACTGTAGAGAGAAAATAAACAATGAACTAATGAAAGAGACAGATCAAAAAAAGAGAGAAAGGAAAAGAACCTGCATGAATAAACTTCCAGCTACTTTTATGTCAGAAGAAAGAGAGAAAAGGAAACAGAAATCCCAAATTTGAAAGTACTTTTTCTTAAAGAACATTGAACAGACATCACAGAATGGGCTTAAGTAAAAAAATAATAGAATTATATGAAAAGGGTTGCAGACAAAAGAAATATCTCCATCACTCTAACTAAGTGAAATCCTTGAGAAAAACAAAAAGAACATGTTTCTGCTTTAGTCCCCTGTCGGAAGAGATTTTACAGTCCACCAGCGGCCTACAGTAAACCCCTAAATCTGCGGATAGCATCGACTTACCAATCAAGACTTCCTCCTTAAGTACGTAAGGTGTAAGAAAAAGGGAAGAGCGGGTGACATAAGTGCATCATTAGAGTGGTAAAGTGCAAGAAAAAGACAATAACCCTCTCTTCTTTAAATCCAACTCCGCTCTGCCACATACCGGCATGAGCCTTTTTCTTTACCTGTGTCGTGCACCTGAGGTCTTAAATGAGTTCTCATTTTCTGACCGATGGAACAAATTCAAACAGACTCTGCATCCTTCGTGGAAAATGGAAAGAAGCTGCTCAACTTCAATTAACTTCTAGTTTGCTACAGTGGCACAAAAAGCAATCAAACTCTGGTTTGTGGTAGATTTGGCACAACTCTGACAGAGCCCGGTGGTTATTTGTAATGATCTAGCCGTGAAGTGAGACTGAAACAATTATGTGCAGGTTATGTTTAAAGATCATCAGCTTTTTGCAAGCTTCAGCATATTAAACAAACCGCACCAGAGCAGAGCATGCTTTACTGAAACAGTAACAGGCCACTGCTTAACAACCGTGCAATAAAATGTATCTAAAAAAATTTATTCAAAAGAGAGACTTTTCAAAGACATTTATGTTAACATCTAAAG
The DNA here is from genome assembly GCA_027564155.1 of Gymnocypris eckloni scoliostomus. Lineage (NCBI taxonomy): Eukaryota > Metazoa > Chordata > Actinopteri > Cypriniformes > Cyprinidae > Gymnocypris > Gymnocypris eckloni. The sequence continues at coordinate 28,036,373 of CM050414.1, forward strand.
TTTAAGCACTTCCAAAAAAAATAAACAAATAAAAATACTACGGAAGAAATATTTTCTTCACATAATCTTTAGATATGATAGAACAAGACAGAAATATTAGCGGTGATTAAAAGATTAAAGAATGCAATTAGAGTAACTATAATGATTATGTCAAGAAAAGTGATTTATCTTCTGTGCATACAAACGATCACCAAAGATACAAAAGTTTATTTAAAAGCTTACTGAAAGTAATGTTGATTATTAACATTAAATAAGGACATCACATGACTACTCCCCTGGACCATGTCCTTTAGTGATGAGAACTTTTATTTATTGAATGATGTTTGATATTTCTGCTTGGAGTGGATGCACTTAGCAATAATGTGGCAATAGGTTGCATGTCGCTTTTAACAAGTGTAATTACTGAGAGCGGAAAACACTCGAAAAGCACTCTCATTAAAAAGTTAATTAACTTAAGTTTAAATTGTGTGTCAAGCATGTGTTCAATATGCAAATCTCATGTTGGTTATAAATTCCAACCACAACAATAACCTCACTCAAAGCATTGCTGTAATGGTGATTATTGTTCCCATTAAAAAGGAAATGGCGATGCAATATTAGCCAATTTTCAAAACAAAAAGGACTGTAGAAAATTAAAGCAGCTATGCCTTTATGCATCACTATGGCTAGATTAAATCCAAATCCTTCCCACTGTTATTGTAAAAGAACTAAAAAACATGCACATAAATCACAATAAATATTTTTCCAATGGGTGAACAATGTGCACTTGCTGACTTTAAAATCCATTAGTTTAACAGATACGTGTAACAGCATAGCTTTTGTCATCTTGACATCTATTAAGCAAAAAGATTCAATGGTTTGACGAGGGCCTTGAACTGAGCAAGCGTTCGGCGCTGTAACGCATCAGGTAGCCATCAGAAACACTTACGGTGCGTTCAGAAAAGTGGCAGCAGCACTTAGAGGAGATTTTACTGGTCAGCTTGATCGCCGACCTGCATGCGTTGCCTCCATGGACAGCTGATGAATGGCCACCAGATTTTCCACAATCTTCATATCTACAAACACAAAGCATTTTAATTCATTGTTAACAGCCGCTTCACCTCAAGGAGGTATTCATATTCACATTAAATATACATAATACTGTAATTTCAGCTTATCAAGATAATGCTCACTGCACCTTTACAACAGTAACAATAAAATCATAATGTGGGACAGTGAAGGTATAACAGTCATTCGTCAGTTATCCTTTCTACAGAATCTGGGCAGTGAGGCGGAAAGGTGAATCCTCCACAGGTTAACATATGGAGCATGTCACTGCAGGGAGAAGCATCAAAGAAAGTGGAAAAAAGGAAGCACTTTGTCAAAGGCATCCATTAAGCAAAAGCTTTTGAATCTACCGATATTATATTTCTGCTGAAATAGCAATTGAAGAGAGATCTAGCTAATGTCCATTTACTTAAGCAGACTTCTATCTCATTGTCTTCCATGATCGGCTAGTTCCTCTGATCGGCACAGGCTTAAGGTGGAATAGCAAGGTTTCCTATGAAAGGACATGCCAATTATACCAGCTGAGGACATAGATTATCTGTAATAGGTCTTTGTGATGTGAATGAGGATTCACCGGGATGGGAACTGACGGCCATTGTTCCTGTTGTGTGGCGTGAGTGGGCTCTCTGTGCCTTTTCAGCTCCTGAAACCATGTAAAGCTTCACTGTACTCGCTTTCTATAATGATTTCGTCCTTTGAATATCCCTAAGAAATTCCAAATAATGGAGAGATCAGTTAGGGATTCAAAAGCAATCATCTCCAGCTTAAGATTATTTCAATTTGAAACCTGAGCGCGTTTTTCTCCGGTCTTGAAAATGGCAGAAATTCTGCGATGAATGAATAAGAGAGGCTTTTGTATGAAGGATTGATGAAGTAATCAGAGCGGTGACACCTGGGAGAGCGTTTGAGGCCAATTTAATGCATGTCTGTGATTACTCTGATGCGTTCATCTAATTCAAAATGTATTTAAAATACGCCTTTGACCCAGTACAAATGGTCTTATTTTACTTCTCATAAACTACACTCATTTGTGTGTACTTCAGTTTGTTTGAGCATTTGTCATAATCTCTGTACACCGGCAATCAGCAGTATTGGCATTTATATGCTTTACAGGCAATCTTCACTGACACCTACTATCAAAGGAAACAGATTTAAACCTGAAACTTTATTTCAACACTATTCCCTACAGTGCTCCATCTCTACAGTACCTCAACCCCATCACCCCACAACCCACTCCAAAGAGGCGCAACTGTCCATGGGGGCGAGATCTCAAATTTCATTCCCTTTCCCGTTTCCATTGATCTATACTCCAAATGGTGGACATCAGCTGTGAGAGACAGATAAAAGAGTTTCCTCTGTGTCACCTCTACCTTTATCAGTCATCGCCACAGTGCCACCGGATGCTCACTGATAAGATAAAAACCTGACTGGCCAGCATCAAGCCAGAAATATCTCTGGCCGCACAACATTCCCCAAAAACTAAAATGGTTTAAAATGTTTGGAACGGTCATTTAAAGTGTTCTGAATATGAACGTTCTAATCCATATGAACGTGAAGGTGAATGAGTGTGCTACAAACTTCTATTCTATTCTAGAATTTGTTTTAGATCATTAAATGTGTTATAATTCCACTGATAGACTGGACAACATAGCAGCTGCTTTCGGGTTTAGACTCTATTCTATTATATTCTATTCTATCTTAAAAAAAAATCGATTGTTAAAAGTGATGTTATAATGCCACTGATAGACTGGACATAGCAGCTGCCTTCAGTTTTAGACTCTTTATTCTATTCTATTCTATTCTATTCTATTCTTACTTGAATTTGTTTTAGATCATTGAATGTGATGTTATATTGCCACTGATAGACTGGACAACATAGCAGCTGCTTTCGGGTTTAGACTCTATTCTATTATATTCTATTCTTTCTTAAATTTGTTTTAGATTGTTAAAAGTGATGTTATAATGCCACTGATAGACTGAACATAGCAGCTGCCTTCCGTTTTAGACTCTTTATTCTATTCTATTCTATTCCATTCTGTTATATTCTATTCTATTCTTACTTGAATTTGTTTTAGATCATTGAATGTGATGTTATATTGCCACTGATAGACTGGACAACATAGCAGCTGCCTTCGGTTTTAGACTCTTTATTCTATTCTATTCTATTCTTACTTGAATTTGTTTTAGATTGTTAAATGTGATGTTAAAATGCCACTGATAGACTGGACATAGCAGCTGCCTTCCGTTTTAGACTCTGTATTTTATTCTATTCTATTCTGTTATATTCTATTCTATTCTTACTTGAATTTGTTTTAGATCATTAAATGTGATGTTATAACTGATAGACTGGACAACATAGCAGCTGCCTTCGGTTTTAGACTCTCTATTCTATTCTATTCTGTTATATTCTATTATATTATATTCTTACTTGAATTTGTTTTAGATCATTAAATGTGATGTTATAACTGATAGACTGGACAACATAGCAGCTGCCTTCCGTTTTAGACTCTCTGTTCTATTCTATTCTATTCTTACTTGAATTTGTTTTAGATCATTGAATGTGATGTTATATTGCCACTGATAGACTGGACAATATAGCAGCTGCCTTCGGTTTTAGACTCAGCCATGGAGTTCATTTAAATTTGGCCTCCTCCCAATTATTCAGTCGTAAGGTCACCACTGTACCTGTTTTCCATGTAGGAAGAACTCCTAATTTCTACTTTCCGGCGTCGGTGTCTGCGATGAGAGTGGCTCCTTGTCCTGAAGGGTAACCAACAGAGACATACATGCAGCGAATTAACTCTCTCACCCACATATTCTGCTATTTTGTGCTGGGACAGCAGCATCAAGACTCAAATTTACATTACATTCCCATTACACCTCTTATATTATCAAGACAGTGATAAAGAGAGAAAGTAATTACAATGCCATAAGACAATAAAAAACATGACACACCCTGGCAAGAGTCAGAGCTTTTTGAGTGAATGTCTCTGAAGTGTTATAATTTCATGTGGCACATGTAAAACAGTGTTAATTGAGTCTGAAATGGAGACAGTTTAGTCACACGTTCAGTATTTGAGTGCAGAATTACATGAGTTTGTTGAATGATTTGATTTAAAGTTTAAAATTGCATTCAGCTGCCCAACAAACTATACATTATGAAAGAGCAGACCATGTTTAATAGATTGAAGTAAAATTAATACACGTTATAAACAGCAGCTTTTACAACTAGTAGATTCCATTAAGATGTTTTTGTTTATATATATATATATACAGGCATTTATTAATGCTTTTACTGATTCTATGTTTTCAGGACAGTGATGCAGATATTAATATGCAGTTTTCACAACTTTCTGAGACATTTCTTTTTTCCATTAAAGTCAACTTGAAACAGCTACACAACTATATTCCCAGGGCTCACAGAATCACCAGCCCGACGTCCAGGGCTATTGTTTCTTCCAGTCGGGCTACCAAAGTGTACACTACCCTGTGTCACGAATACAGTGTTCCCAGGGGTCCTTAAAAATCTTACATTTAGTGGAATTCAATTTAAGGCCATAGAAGTCTTAGATACCTTAAATGGTATAAGACATGTCTTAATTATACATTTCAAGAGGTCTTACATTTGGCGACTGAAAGGCAAGAATTGCAATACAGCTTAATGTCATGATTAAACTTCAAAAGGCTTGGATTTCATTGAGAGGAATGTGGTCTAAAAGTCCAAATACGGCGCGTGTGTTTTTATATGAATGTATCTCTGAAGGGAACTGACTGCCTTCAGAAGAGTTTCGATGGTATTTATTTCTGGCATTTATTCCATCTTTCCTATAAAGCCCGATAAAGCAGCATTTATGAGTAAAGCACTGCTTTGTGTGCAACCACTATATTTCTGTCGTTCCACAAGCACCACCTGCTGGCAGAGAATGAATGTGCATCACTGAACACTATAGAGATCAATGATTTGCATTATCAGTAATCCCGTCTGTCATTCACATTCAGACCAATGCGAATATCGACCTACAATTTTAAAGCACCAAACATGAAGAATAGTAAATGTGAAAGAAGCTAATGTGCCTTCTAAAAATCTAAACAACTAAGACACTAAGATGTGTATATGTTTTAAATTAATATGATAATGTATATGTTTGACTCGGCACATTGTCTTACTGTTTTAAAGGCTGAAATTATATGTTTATCAATTTACAAGATTTATTACTTTTTGGGTGAAAACCTGTATCTGAACTGTAAATTGTATAATATTTGGTTTAATATGCTGGCACAGACATTGCCTGACCCCACTCATATGGTGTTAATTTTATTTGTGCAGATCCTAAAAAGGTTCATAACCCCCCCCCCATGTTGATTTTTTTTATTGCAGATATCCTGTAAATAGTGAAATAAAATTCCTTCCTTGATATTTGTGAAATTGTTTTTGATTGACATTTTGACACTACATGATTTTCTATATAAAAAGTATTATTATTATTATTATTATGGCTATTTAAATTCATTTCTGGCTACCAAAATCTGAAGAGTGCCTGGCTGAAGGGCTACCAGAGATTTTAAATTTCGCAAGCCCTGATTTCTTGGTATATAAGAATACTTTATGAGAAAAACATTAATTAATATACCTTTTACCTCATTTCTGGGGTGGAATATGAATATTTACAAGTTTAAATAAAACACTTTTTTAGAATAACATACACTATCTTTCAAAGTTTGGGGGGCAGTAAGATCTTTTCTTTTCTAAAGACTTTCCACAAATATCCATTAAATTCATCAAAAGTGACAATAGATCAATTTCTGCTCTTTTGACAGAATCCTGAAAAATCAAGATTTCCCAAAAATATTAAGCAACGTTTCTTAAACACCATATAAAAATATCATTTAAAACTTCAGAAATAACAATATCAGATGGAATAAATCAATTTTTCCTAATAATATTCTCATGTCCTGACTATTTCCTAAATCGTCCTCAGCCTCAGTATATCATAACATGTTGAATAAATCAAGAAAATACAGAAATGAATTAAAATGTAAACAGCCTCAGTACAAGTGCAATTCAGTTGCAAAGGACAAATAATTTAGAGTCCTGGGTCATGAAGCAAAACCACTTGAGATCCACTGATTTAACACACTCACAAAACCTGAGCGTTTCCAGGATCAGAAGCCCAGCGAGGCACTTCTTCTCTGGCTGTGTGTGCAGCAGACTAGCGCTGTGAAATTGGTTCATGTTTCTGTCTCTCTGCTCTCAGACTGCACCGGCCTCCTTCAGGACAAAAGCAGCCCTCTCTGAGAGGAGCGGAGGTGCACTACAGTGCGGCTGTCAATACACCGTCATCTGATCTAGAGTATGTGACTCTCGTGTATGAGAGGTCACGCAGGTGCCTTATACTGCGGAGTGCATTAAGCTTTTGACACTAAATGATAAACCACAGAGGAACTTGAATGTAGCTCAATAAACTGCTTGAATACTTTCAACTGAAGTGTGAGCTAATGGATTTTTAATTATTCATTTTAAAATCACCAACCTCTTTTTATGCTTTTTGTCCTCCTTTCTTTTATGCCTGGGACTCGAGCCACTGTAAAATAGGAGGAAAACTATTGATTAGGTTTAAATTAAAGGTCCTACAGGAAAGACAATAATCAGATATCTTTGCTATTTCTGCTAGAAAACAATACGATTAAATGGATTCTGTGTGTACAGATCCACATATTCTTATAGTATGTCAATAATTGTGCCTTTTTTATCTCTTAAAGAATTGTAGGAGAAACATCTGAGATAAAGTGGATACTTAAACGATACATAACTTCAATCTCCTGAACTATGAAAGAGGAACTCTGAGCAATAGGAGCCTTTAACTACTTAAAAGCACTTCACAATAATCATCAGGCTTTATCTGTACTTTGTGAAAAGCACTGTGCCCTTTATTCTAGGAAAAAGCACTAATAACAAGCAAATATAAGATGTACCTGTGTCGTCCCTTCCTCGAGGCATACCTGGAGGCAGAGAAGAGCTGACTTTAAAGGCAGTCGTGACAAGAAACACACACCACAGCAGCAAAGTGTACTCAAAGCACACCTCCAAACGTGAAATCAATCACTACCTATGTCGCTTCCTTTTCTTTGAGCTCTTCTTCTTCTTCTTCTTCCTCACAGGTGATGGACTGCAGGAGGGAGATCTGGAGGATCAAATATGCTCAGATGTAGCGTAAACACGTAAAACATTCAGTTTTTATACCGTAGTAATGCTTAAAGGCATATTTTGCCTATTTATGAAAATCTTGGAATGTGTTCCAAAAGCTTTTATGTAATTGAATATACTTAATTTAACTTTAATAATTTAGAATCTAATTCAAAACATGTGTAAATATATATATTTTTTCTTATTTCAATTTTTATTTTTATTTCTGTTTTTAAAATTAAGTAATTTTAAATAGAACAATGGACATAACTTTTACACAAAAATATTAAGCAGCACAACTGTTTCCAACATTGTTAAAAATTATTTTGGAAAAACAACCTATAATTTCTGAAGGATCATGTGGGAAAATACTGGAATAATGGAATTCAAATAATATCTTAAAATGCATTAAAATCAAAACCAGCTATTAAATTGTAATACTATTTCACAATATTACAGTTTTCACTGTATTTTTGATCAATTAAATACAGCCTTGATGAGCATAAGAGACTTCCTTCAAAATCATAAGCTATGTTACCGAACCTAAACTTCTGAACAATGCATGATACACTATGATATGATACAGTAACAGCAGTGTATGATAGGGAATTGTAGACATATGCATTGAAGACATACAGTATGTTTTGCAGATACGAGAGTCTTTTCAAGTCAGTGAGATTCAGCGAGTGAGAATCTGAAAAACCCAAAGGCAGCAAGACAACAGAGCGTCTAAAACTTACAGAAATATAAAAGCCGTCCCTTAAAGCGTAGCAAGCTGAGAACAGTTTGATGTCATTACATTCATCATGTGCTTGGATGCTTTATGACACAAACACGCTGTTTATTATTCACTCGTGTACTCTGTGAAAATTAAAAGCTGTTGTTGGATATTGATTAAATACAGCATGAAAATCTATCTGAACTGCATGACATTGACTGCTATATATAAAATAGTATTATTTTATGTTTTTGCCTGACCTGTGTCTCCTCCTCTTTCTCTGTGACTTCTTCTTCTTTTCTTTGTTTTAGGCACCGGCCGAGGGGAAAGATCAGCATCAAAAGAGACACTGGAAAAGCAAACACAAGAGAGAACACATTGTTCAGAATCTGTTTCTGTTATTTTCATTTTATAGGTCATAGAAGGACAATTACTCAAAAGTAAGAGCTTGATGAACGACCAGTTATTCACTGTAAGCAAAGGTCAGGGTTGAGTTAATAAACGCTGATTGATTTCTAACTGTAAAAATGACAGAAAGTGTCTGAAATGGAAGACAGCTGTACATAAAATAATTTCTAGAGGCACGAACATATATTCTTGGATGTATTGAATGTTCTACACTACAACACAAGATTATTGAGAAGAAGGAAAACGTGCCTGTGGCTGCATTTCAGCAAAAAGACATTACATTGCTTTCTTGTACACTTCTCACTACACCTTCACAGTGAAACGTCCAATGAGTGGCACTAAAAGCGCGTTCTGTTTAACCCGAAACTGATGAACTGAATCTAGCAATATTTGATTACGCTGGTTGTTTCATGGCTGCTCGGGTATGTAACAACCTGTGTTTGAAAATAATGTAGTATATAAATTAAATCAAAAGCTAAACCCAAGCTATACCAATGTTAACTAAAGCAAACGTCAGATAAAAATGCACTTGCTGAATCATTACATTTTAGCTTGCTTCTACAAGTCTATGAGCTCTTTTAGCATGGTTTGTGTTTCACAGGACTCATACATCGCAAGTGCAACCTATTACTAGGTGAGTGACCAAGCACGTCTACATTATTAGAAAGCCATGCATGCACCTATTACCAGGTGAGTGACCAAGCTCGTCTACATTATTAGAAAGCCATGCATGCACCTATTACCAGGTGAGTGACCAAGCACGTCTACATTATTAGAAAGCCATGCATGCACCTATTACTGGGTGAGTGACCAAGCACGTCTACATTATTAGAAAGCCATGCATGCACCTATTACTGGGTGAGTGACCAAGCACGTCTACATTATTAGAAAGCCATGCATGCACCTATTACTAGGTGAGTGACCAAGCTCGTCTACATTATTAGAAAGCCATGCATGCACCTATTACTGGGTGAGTGACCAAGCTCGTCTACATTATTAGAAAGCCATGCATGCACCTATTACTAGGTGAGTGACCAAGCTCGTCTACATTATTAGAAAGCCATGCATGCACCTATTACTAGGTGAGTGACCAAGCACGTCTACATTATTAGAAAGCCATGCATGCACCTATTACTAGGTGAGTGACCAAGCTCGTCTACATTATTAGAAAGCCATGCATGCACCTATTACTGGGTGAGTGACCAAGCTCGTCTACATTATTAGAAAGCCATGCATGCACCTATTACTAGGTGAGTGACCAAGCTCGTCTACATTATTAGAAAGCCATGCATGCACCTATTACTAGGTGAGTGACCAAGCTCGTCTACATTATTAGAAAGCCATGCATGCACCTATTACTGGGTGAGTGACCAAGCACGTCTACATTATTAGAAAGCCATGCATGCACCTATTACTGGGTGAGTGACCAAGCTCGTCTACATTATTAGAAAGCCATGCATGCACCTATTACCTAGGTGAGTGACCAAGCTCGTCTACATTATTAGAAAGCCATGCATGCACCTATTACCAGGTGAGTGACCAAGCACGTCTACATTATTAGAAAGCCATGCATTCACCTATTACTAGGTGAGTGACCAAGCTCGTCTACATTATTAGAAAGCCATGCATGCACCTATTACCAGGTGAGTGACCAAGCTCGTCTACATTATTAGAGAAGCCATGCATGCACCTATTACCAGGTGGTGACCAAGCCGTCTACATTATTAGAAAGCCATGCATGCACCTATTACTAGGTGAGTGACCGCTCGCTCTACATTATTAGAAAGCCACATGCACCTATTACTGGGTGAGTGACCAAGCTGTCTACATTATTAGAAAGCCATGCATGCACCCATTACTAGGTGAGTGACCAAGCACGTCTACATTATTAGAAAGCCATGCATGCGCCTATTACTAGGTGAGTGACCAAGCACGTCTACATTATTAGAAAGCCATGCATGCACCTATTACTAGGTGAGTGACCAAGCACGTCTACATTATTAGAAAGCCATGCATGCACCTATTACTAGGTGAGTGACCAAGCATGTCACATTATTAGAAAGCCATGCAACCTATTACCAGGTGAGTGACCAAGCACGTCTACATTATTAGAAAGCCATGCATGCACCTATTACTAGGTGAGTGACCAAGCTCGTCTACATTATTAGAAAGCCATGCATGCACCTATTACCAGGTGAGTGACCAAGCTCGTCTACATTATTAGAAAGCCATGCATGCACCTATTACTAGGTGAGTGACCAAGCTCTACATTATAAGCCATGCATGCACCTATTACTAGGTGAGTGACCAAGCTCGTCTACATTATTAGAAAGCCATGCATGCACCTATTACTAGGTGAGTGACCAAGCTCGTCTACATTATTAGAAAGCCATGCATATGGAGCTGGTTATGCAAATCAGACCTCAAAATGCATTCGTTTACAAATCATGCACTATGGTAAAAGTGTTCTACTGTCGTAACAACCGCAATGTGTGTGGAATAGCGCTTTTATTAATCAATAAATAGTGTTTTTTTGTCACTAGTGCTCATTTCAGCTGGTAAATGCATTGAATTAAATGCATTGTTTTGGGAGTTTTACAAAAATGTAGGAAGAGGCAGATTTTTTCAATGAACCTATGCTGGAAATCTGTCATCCAAAACATCTAAATTCTTAAGAACAGAACAGACACTTGGGAAAATAGAGGTTAAGAGGAAGGATGCATCAAAGACAGAAAGGAGAGAAAGAAATGGAAAGCTGCATGCTCGGACAGGTAGATGACAGCCAGCTTTTAAAATCAATTTACTTTTAGCAGCGACACTTCTGCAACAACAAAGCAGAAGATCAGAGAGAATGGACGGCGTGTCCTGACTGAGCGGGACATGTGTGCCGTTTCAAAAGCACTGAGGTGTCACCTCAAAACATCTTTTAAAGGCAATAACGTCGAGGAAGGATTTGAAGCTTAACAAAGAGATACCACACTGCATCTACTACTGGGAGTCTTAATTCCTCAGGAAAGCAATTCAAGTGCAATCATACACAGGGAGACTATTCACAGACAGCAGACATTTATATCACATGTTTACTAAAGCACGGGGTGCAACTGTTATTATTTTGATTGCAGCGCTGGCACACCACTCTCAGTCCATCAGGAACGGCAGAAGATTCAATCAAAAGTGGGCGTGAAACGCTTTACGCAAACCACCAATACAACAGATTCAAACCGACGGGAAGACGCCAGCTGAACGAGTTACAGACATTTTTCAAGCTAATTGCAAAGGTTACATTTCCAACTCCCCAAACGAGGGGGATTTATCAAATATAAAGACCGAAAGCTGGAATGAGCAAAAGTATTCCCGCTGCCCCTATCTTATTTAGCCACATCAAATAATGTCCTTCAATCACTTTTAATCCTTTGAACCCCGGAAAAATCCATTAGATGCTTCAAAATCCCCAATCTGTACCATTCAAACACTGATAAGGCCCATGGAACGGAACAGCTGACCTCTATAATATTTTCAAAGGCAGATTTTCTGATACTGACCCTATTTATATCAAAGAGACTCATTTTAGTTTGCTATATTAAGCTTAAAATGCTCTGTGACCGAAAGAGCTTGTCGATAACTATAGCGTCTGCAATGCTTTTTCCTCTATGGAGGTATCTGTAGACTAAATAGCTCTTTATACTGTACACATACACATCAAAACATCACAGACTGTCAGAATGACATGCATCTGACAGGCAGCAATGAAAATATAAAGCGTGGGAGAAGGTATACAGGATATCCATGACAAATACACACGACTGGTGCAGGTTAAAGGAACGAGATTTCCTTCTCGAGGCACATCGCTACAGCAGGATAATAATATTTCATAGACACAGGGGAGTGCTGTCCGTGACAGTCGATGAATTACAGACTGTTGTAGCTTTGGCTTTGCCCAGCCAGTCAGTGATTCAGTATGAGCTTTGAGAGGAAACCTTTTAGATGGATCAAAACACAGACGGAGAGCCAGGCCCGAGCTCCGAGGGAGGAAAAGGCTGTTTGGTCTGAAATAGGAAGACAGTTCATCCAGCCATTGCAGCATTAGCAAGTCTGAAACGCATTAGAAGCTGATTAGCAGAAAATCAAGTGCCCTTTCTGCTTAATTAGGAACCTTTGTCTCACATTACACCGTCGACACAAAGGCACACACACGCTCACAAACACACGTAAGCACTGCGATGGTTAATTTTGGTCCTGCTCTTTTTCTAAAGAGTAAATTAGGTTTATTTGGTGCAGCTTTAAGCCAAATATAGAGAAGTCACTTACTCAAGAATCACAGTACATCAGTGTTATTTTAGTATCACTGAGATACACTAATCATTTTTATTTGGTGTGTTTTTGTCATTTTTACCAATGTTTTTTTTTATATATAAATATATGTCTACATAGTTTTTATTCATTTTTATTTCAGTTTTAGTTTTAGTCATACTTCAAACTGAAAGAAAGGAGAAATGTTACAAAATATTATTACTTGCCTATAAGGCCCTAAATGATTTATCTCCTGCGTACCGAACTAATCTTCTATCACGCTACAATCCAACCCGCTCCCTAAGGAACTAAACTCTGGACTCTTGTACCTCGGATAGCAAAGTCCACTAAAGGAGGGAGAACTTGTTCATATCTGGCTCCTAAACTCTGGAATAGCCTTCCTGATAACGTTCGGGGTTCAGACACACTCTCTCTGTTTAAATCACATCTCTTTAGCCAAGCATTCATATAATGCATCCCATAATCTAGTACTGCAGGTATATCTGATCAAACACACATTATTATGCTTTAGCTTGGGTTATACTGATCATTTCATCCAGGGTTATTCCTGGATTGAACAACATCTACGCTAATTGTCTTTATTTGTTTCTCTGTTTCTGGATTAACATCCCATAATTACACAAGCTTCAGTCTGGATCCAACCCTTAAATGATCTGAGATGACCAAACACCTGAGAAGAGATGATGACAACCATCAGCGATTTTACTGAATTAACCACATTTTGCCATAAGTTAATTATATGGAGTTTCTACAATTTAAATCTATTTTAGAAACTTCATTTCCTGTGAAGTTGCTTTGCAACAATTGTATCGTAAAAAGCTCTATACAAATAATCTTGAATTGAATGTTGATTTGGCAACTAGGCCTAGCTGTTTATTGAAATAAATCATTTTAGTTTACTTTATTTCAAATTACATTTTTTAGTTTTAGTTTGATAACCACAATAGATAGAGCTGTTTTTTGTAACAATGTTTGCCTCACTAACACAGATTCTATACATAAGCGCATTTCTCCATACTTCATGAACATAATCGCATATGTTTTCACCAGTTCTGGTGTTCACGTTAACCTTTCACAGAATAAAGTGCTTCTTGAGCTTCGATGGAAATTAAAATTCACAATACAAAAACGCATAAAGTTTGACAATGGTCCCATTTGGGTTTGATTTAAATAAAGTTAAATGGTAACACTTTACATTAAGGTGTCATTTGTTAACATTAGATAATGTATAAAGTAACATGAACAATCAATATATTTATTATACTTTAATCTGTGTTAGTTAATAATAATACACTTGTTCATTGTTTGTTCACAGTGCATCACCTAATGTTAACAAACACACCTTATATTTTAATAATGCATTAGTAAATGCTGAAATTAACATTAAGATTAATAAATGCTGTAGAAGTTGCTCATCCTTATTTCATGTTAACTAATTAACCTTATTGTAAAGTGTTACCGGTTAAATTAAATCATTAAATCAACCTAAAAACTCAACAGTTGTGACAAAATGCTCTCCTAAGGGCTGTTTTAGATCAGTTATTGATAATAATAACTATGACATAAAAAAGAAAAGAAACATTGATATTATTTCTCCCCATATTTCTATAGATATTGGGCTAATATCGATAATCTTTTAGTGATAAGCTGATTTCATGATAGCCCTAAGCTCTGAAATCAATCTTTTCTGCAACACTGTTTGATCCATTGATTAATGTGAATTTCACAAATATGTGTCCAGTTATGTTTTTTTGTTCAGCTTGTTGGTTTGCTCTCAGCTTTTAAAGTCTTTCCGTCAGTTTCAGTCGACCTTGAACGCGCACAGGTAACGAACACACCACTAATGACCCCCATCACTTCAGCTGTCAGAAGAAACAGCGTCTTGTGAGTTAGACCGAACACTGACACACTCGGGAGAATAGACAAGGTTAGAGAGTTAAAACGCTGTCAACATCGATAACTGACATTTCACTGAGGACTTACATTACCAGCACTGCTGTACTTACCTTTCTGCTTCAGAAAAAACATTCTCAACACCAAAATACAGAGGCTTAAGCCTGTTGCCAAAGTTATGAAAGGAAAAGTGTGCAAGCAAAAGACAGCTTTTGACTACTGACACACTCCAAAGGATGTCAAACCTGCAACGTGAACGCGCTGTCAGGACTAATACAAGACTTTACACACTTCCCAGAAGGACAGAGGGCTTCTATTTAAATGTCACTTTACTGATACTGAAATGGACACTATACAATAAGACTTTCCACATTTGTATAAGAAAACATCTGTATGTGTACACGATTCTTCAGTTGTTGTGATGAAGGAAAGAAAGCCGTTTGTGGATTTCAGAGGTTCTGATTTAATCGTTCTTTGTCTTGCATTGTTTAGCTGCTGTTGTATGCTTGATTATAAAATCTCAACCCCCCAAAAATGCCTTTGCATCTGCCGTTCTCTGAAGCATGGACTCACCTAGAGATTAGCATGTTTAAGATAACACTTGAGCTGGCGTCCTCCCTGTTTTACATACTGATGCACTGCTTGTGCCCCGCGTTATCAGCAACACTTTGAAGATATCAGAGGAATTATGGCGTTAAGAATCCTATGCTGAATCAATTTCATTCACCAGGTGGAGTTTGAATGTTGGAGGATGGGAAGTAAAGACACCCGTGTTAAATATTCCAGCAGCACCTGAATGTTTACACTGTGGCGAGGAGATAAGCGTGTTTGTGTCTGCCTCGCTTTAAAGTTTGGGCTTTCTAATTCATGCTTATAGTGAGGATGTGGCTTAGAAGTGGATTCAGTGCTGCATATTCTCATGTGTTTGATCTTCTCCGGGGTCAAAAATACAAATAAAACTCATATTTGAATAGATTTAACTATACAAAGGTTCTGTGGTTGAATTGTACATTTTCAACAGCACATGCTGTTCTCAAGACGGTGGTTTACTTTCTAGAACAGCAAATGCATGCTTTTCATTGAAGCGTTTACTCCTAAGCACCGAACGTCTTTGATGAAGATGTTTGTATGAGACACAGCTTTAGAAGATACAGACCTGCGAGCTCGGCGGTGGCTGTGGCGTTTACGTCCTCTGCGTTTCACGTGTCCATTTTTCTCATGGGTTTTTGCAACTGCCTCTTTCGTTTTCACTTTCTCCTCGTCGTCTTTAGGTGCTAGGCTAACTGCTGTCTCCAATCTGGAAGAACAGAATAACAAAAAGGATTTAGCATCAAATATTGTACAGCCTGGAGCACAAAAGCAGTCATAAGTAGCACGAGTATATTTGTAGCAATAGCCAAAAATACATTGTATGGCTCAAAATTATCAATTTTTATTTTATGCCAAAAATCGTTAGGATAAATGATTTTAGTAAAGATCACATTCCATGAAGATATGTTGTAAATGTCCTACCATAAATATTTTAAAATGTTATTTCTGATTAGTAATATGCATTCCTAAAGACTTAATTTGAACAACTTTAGAGATGATTTTCTCAATATTTAGCTTTTTTTGCACCCTCAGATTCCAGATTTTAAAATAGTTGTATCTCAGCCAAATATCATCCTGTCATAACAAACCATACATCAATGGAAATCATATTTATTTGACCCGTATGACTGGTTTTGTGGTCCAGGGTCACTTATGGCTTTTTTGTGTTTCCCTTTTCTAAAGTTATGCAATGATCTTAAACAATTATACATGTAGCTCAATATTGAAATCGAAATGCATTGTTCTGAAAGCATGAACAAAGCCCATTATTTAGTCATTCAGCGCATAAACGCACTCATGTTTGAGGAAGCAGGTTGTGTTTGGTTCTCCGCTGAGAGACATTGAGCATGTCCATGTTTCTCTCCTAGACCTTCATAAATGCAGAGGTCATCTGCTCAGCATTCAAATGAGGTGCCAACAGAGAAGCCTTTATTTACACGCCTCAGTTGAACTGACATTTCTGAAATGATTTGAGCGCATCCCAAGGTTGTAAGACGCACGGTTTGGAAACTCAAGACTCATATGTGCTCATCTTTCTGTCCGTCAAGAAGAGTAAAAGACGTGTATCCTTCATGATATGATATTAAAACTGAAAATGTCTCACTAAAGTCATTGTGAAATATATTTATCATGCTGTCTGATAATTCGCTGATTGCAACCCAGCCAGGCTGAAATATTTAATAATTGGTTGACATGAAAACTGAGTAATTTGGTTTGTGTTAGCTGTATAATATAGTACTTACTAAAAAGTGAATTTTCAGGGAGGTATTTTATGTGAAGTGTGCATATTTTTATCACTTGTATAGACAATAACATTTACAATATCAAAGTACCGACAACCTCAAAAAAAGTTAAAAACAAATTGGATGTACAACTTTAAAGGCATAGATATATTTACGGTTAAAATAAATGTAGTTAAAATATATTAAATGACAAAACATATATTTGAATTGGCATAACTTGGATAAAATATTAATTTAAAAAACTAGAAAATATATTTCTAGAATCACACCTTATAAATACTAAAATAAAATTTTTAACAGTTTAACTGCTCTGTTCTCAATCAAAATGTGTCTTGAAATGACACTTGAGCAAAGATAGACCCAGGCGATACAGCAAAGACCGTAACATGACACTTGAGCCATTCTTTTCCTGTAATTGCCATGTTCCTTACAAATAGATTGAAAATAAATGCATAAATAAAGCTGATTGCTCGAGCCGGGTAAGTAGGCCTGACTGGATCTCCGTGTCATAATTACAGATCCACCTCTGGAGTGTGAGAGTAGTGTGTGTTGCGTTTGCACATGAGTTTGTGTGTCTGAGTGCCTGCATGGTGTGTGTGTCTGATTGTAATGAGAAGTTAATCAGTCTTGCAGATTAAATGCTGATTGCCTCTCTCTCTCAGCAGCAGGAGAAGGCCTGCCCTCTGCCACCTCTGGATAAGAGAGGGCAAAGCACAATCACATTATTAATGTCACCCTTCCGGCTCCGCAGCCCTACACGGCCCTTCAGTGCACCAGTACGTGATTGGAAATTACCCCGGCCTGCTGGGTATAATAGGGGAGAGGATTACAGACGGTGAAACACTGAAAACATGTTGGTGTGAGGGCAGCTCAATGACCCAAACATCAGAGTTCATGTCTGAGAGAGATCACATTTTACTGGTGGACAAGGAAAAAAAAGTGTTTTTTGAATTAATATTTTTTATGGCCATAGCAAAGGTTTCTAGTTATATTGCACTAATAATGGACTTGTTTCTAAAGAACATACAGCTTTTCACTTGACAAGATGTTAAATGATGGACTAGATGCTTGTGGATCAGTGTTATTTTATATGTTTGGACTCTCAATCTGACGGCACCCATTCACTGCAGGTGACCCATTGTGGTGAGCAAGTGATGTAATCCTAAATTTCTCCAAATCCAATTAAGAAACAAACTCTACATTTTAAATGAGAGTAAGTCTTCAGCTGATTTTCAATTTTGGGTGAACTATTACGTTAAAATGAATTCTAAGAAGTTAAGAGCGTTCCCATGTGCATCTCTTAAGGATACAAATTTCTTAATTTTGTCTTCGGATGAATCTCATGAAAAAAATTAGGAGCATTCATAGAAAATCCATGGGAATGATGAATATTCTTAACTTTATTCTTAAACTCACAAATAAGAAGAAAGCAGCAGTTACGAAGAACTTGTGACCTTGGAGCTCAAAACCAGTCTTATTATTTAGTATATTGTATGGGAATACACAATATAGATATATAGAAGATCATGTTCCATGAAGAAATTTTATAAATTTCCTACTGTAAATATATCAAAACTAAAATTTTTATTAGTAATATGCATTGCTAAGAACTTAATTTGAACAACTTTTAAGGCGATTTTCTCAATATTCGATTTTTTATTTGCACCCTCAGATTCCAGATTTTCAAATAATTGTATCTCAGCCAAATATTGTCCTTTCATAACAAACCATACATCAATGAAAGCTTAAATCTCAATCTCAATTATGTATAAATCTCAATTTCGAAAAATGTATCCTTATGACTGGTTTTGTGGTCCAGGGTCACATTTTATTCTGAAGGATGTTTTGTGAAACATGGTGACCAAAAATAAGAAACCTGCTGGAATACAGCAACAACAACCAACCCTAGCTCAGGAGGCAGTAACTATTACAGCCTTCCGCTGTATTAGAATATTTCTCTATTTTCCACGGACTTCTTTAAACCAGACTCTTTCTTACTGGCCGTCAGCTGGAGAGACGCGCTGATCAGAGCTTTAAATGAAATTGATTTCCCCATCACTGAATGACTTTTCTCTGATCGGCTTCAGAATTTATGGAAGAACCTCTCCACAGGGAGTCAGATTTATGGCGTGCTGTTTATATCTGTCTCAAACACACGCATACACACACACACACACACACACACACACACACACACACACACACACACGTTTGGGCTTGCTAACTTTCGAAGCTGTCTTGAGTGCTTGTAATCCATTACTCTGCAAAGTACAGACCATTTGAAGGGTCTAAATGGATCTATTCAAAGTTCACAGCAGGGAAAAGCTTTCTAGAAAATAATAAGCTGCAGATTTCAGCTGGAGAGCATTTATTGAGGAACTGTTAAGACACTTCAGCATTTCTGTTTGTTAGCAATGGAGACTTCTTTGTTTTTTCTTGATTACCAAAATAACTAACATTCCCAATCTCGAGGAAATATATTTCCATACATACATTTTCATGTTAAATACGTTGCTATGCAGGTTACAATGGTGCTCCGGATAGCTGCTTTCTGGTTCCAATGAAAAGAGCCTATACTGAGCATTTATATTAATTGATATTTATCATTTATAAATACCTGTTGTATATTTCTATTTTGCTGTTTGCTGTATATTATTGATACAAACACTATTTGACAATCTGCACAATTTGAGGTATGAATCATGATTGTTGCACAGTGTGAGATGAATTACAATTTATCAGTATATAAAAATAATATGAAAAAATTACAAACACAAACAAAATGTAATAACACTATTTAACAAGCAGCACAATTTGCAGTATTAGTCATGTTTGTAGCACAAATAGTGTGGGATGAATTACAGGTTGAAGTTTAAAATAAAACAAAAGAATATAGAATAGAAAACTAAAGTAGAACAAATTAAAGTATAGAGTTCTAAACTAAATTTGCACACTTTGGACATCAAGCGAAAACAGTTCACCACTGCATACCAGTTTTCAATTATTTAGCTTTAGCAGTTTTCATTTTTCTAACACTAAAACTGCAGATTAACCAAATGATCAAATCCTTAACCCAAAGTATTACAAATGTACCTTAGAAATAACCAATAATAAATCATTTTGATTAAAAAAAAAAGTTTACGATGACTACAACTTTGGGTCCATAAAAACATTGTTCATAGTAATACACAGGTAAGGCACAAGACAATATGAGCTGGCAGCCGGGGACTGTAAAGTGTTGAAAACGCAGGGCCCTGTCCTGTGCGTGGAGTGCTGTTTGTGCTGTGGTGTGGGTCCCGGTGGCAGTCTAATGGCAGCTCTCCAGGTTGTGTTGATGTGTTTCTGTTGTTGTGAATGAGTCATGGCTCCTAGCTTGGGCCTCCTCACTGCCACTGTCATGTGACACTGATACCGGTGTGATGGGAAGGAGCAGGGGGTGGAATGGAAGACGGAGAAAGGACTGATCCAGAAGGAGAAGGCAGATGGCTCAGGACGCACACAAACACAAAAAGGTGGGCGGGAGAAATGTCACTTCTTCACAAAGATGACAGAACACAGAGGGCTGCTTCAGAAGTTTGAAGACATGAACACACACACACACGCACACGCACACACACACGCACACGCACACACACACACACACACACACACACACTCACACGCACGCTCACGCACACGCACGCTCACACACACACACACACACACGCACACACGCATGCTCACACACACACACGCTGGCACACACGCACGCGCACACGCACACGTATAACACACACACACACACACACGCACACACACACACACACACACACACACATACACACATACACACACACACACACACACGCACACACACACGCACGCACACACACACATGCACACAGACGCTCACACACGCCACACACGCCACACACACGCCACACACACACACACACACAGACACACGCACACACACACACACACACACACGGTCTATTTCCACCGGCTGTTAAGATGTGTTTTGGTGATTTCAAGTGGTCAGCAATAAATACAGGAGGACACAGGGTTTTGTGATCAGATCACTGAAACCACATCCAGAGGTAAACTCATGACCACATCCAATTTCGAAATGAAGCACCAAGTACTGTTCGACAACTCATCTAACATGTGATTATAAAGTGACATGTCATAAAACGCACCAATAGAATTGATTCTTACTCATGTGGAAACCGAGCCATTGAGACAAATCCAATTCCTCAAAAACACACACACACACACACACTCTTCTTTGGTGACTCAAAGTCAGCAGTCACAAGGATAGTAATCAATGCCTCAATCAGACCTAACAACAGCTACTTTTACACACACGTTACGCTTACAGGAATCAGTTTATAATCAGACTGCTGGCTCAATCGGACTGAAAAGCCTTCAAGTAAACGCCTCAATTGAACCAAGTGATATTTCAAATCGGTTGAAAGAGGTGGTGTTGACCTGAAATAATCCGATCAACGGGAAAAATCAAGCATGTAAACATTCGACTCTAAAAAATGTCTTTATGTGTCTATAATGTAGGCTCTAATGTAGCCCTGTGAGAAATTTCCTGAAAAGCATAAACACTGAGGCATTATCAAATGTTGTTTCATTTTGTTTAAGTGGCGTGAGTTTAGGGTGGGAATAGAAATTTGCTGGAAAACAGTCATTATTTGTGAAATTCTGTCGGGTGACACTAGTGGGACAGAAACGACACACTTCAGCTTTAATTACCACTCAGGAAAACACTGCTGTCCTTCCGTATATAGCTCCAATTAGAAAGTTTATGCAATACAATTTAGAAAAGCATCTTGAGATGACAGCAAAACAGAGAATAATGAACACATTTTATTAAACATAGTTCTAACCCTTCTTGTCATAACCTAACTTGCCTGGATGCACTCAGAGTTTATGTATGTGAATGAATGTAATTCAAGTTACCTGTCGAGTTCTGAACGAATTGCTTATTGTTTCACTTTTCATTATATCACTCTTAAATCCTAAGGACACTGTGATTCTTCTCTGCTAGTTGCCATGGCAGCCAAATGTGAACAAGTATGAGATATTTCATGCACGCTAACTTATGACCCATAATTATATGCTTTAACACTTAGACTAATTAGTGCCATAAACACTCAACAAGAAGACCTGTCAGAGACTGCAATAGAAATTAAGTTTTCGTTTTTAGATCATTTTGACTATTCTTTTAGCTTTGTGTTTCCATCCTGCAGAAATGATTAACAAATAAACAAAGAAAGAAAGAGCTCCTCTCTAAAATCAGAGCTATGTTTTAGTACTCTATACCAGGGGTCATCAAACTTGATCCTGAAGGGCCGGTGTCCTGCAGAGTTTAGCTCCAACTTGCCTCAACACACCTGCCTGGAAGTTTCACGTATACCTAGTTAGTCATTGATTAGCTGCTTCAGGTGTGTTTAATTAGGGTTGGAGCTAAACTCTGCAGGGACCCTGGCCCTCCAGGACCGAACTTGGTGACCCCTGCTCTATACTAGCCTTACATAAGCTACTAGTCCCTGTGCTCTGGCTCTGCTAAAGGACAACAGACATAAAGCGAGACTGTCCTCCCGCTGCGCACACATCTGATATACGAGTCTCGGTCCATCCTACAGTTCACTGAGGCTATCCAGTTCTATTAGGCCTGTCATATCCACAGCCAAACAACTGATAATCGCTATCAGGCGGGCGGCAGATCATTTTGAGAGAGAGAGACATGATTGAGCATGTTAATTAAGGGTGGATACCGATTAACTGACTCCAGAGCTCCATCTATCAAAATAGAAAGTGATTATATTGTTTGTGTAACATTCGGAAAGACAACCTCTTTTCATCATGATATTGATACTAATGATGGGTATGCTTAGGTAAGACATGGCAATTAAACTTGTTTAGGCAAACGGACATGTCTATCAGGATCAAGACTTGATATTCATCATTTTAAATTCACAGGAATTATTAGATCCTCTGCATGAAATCTGCATCTGATCGATGACCAGAAAGCTAAGCACACTTTATATTGCACATTTTTTTAAGATGTTGTATTATCTTACAATTCTGGGTATCGCAGTTATGTTCCAGGTCAAACTGACCCATATTTGCTTCAATGCAATTTACCAAAAGTATTTCCAGATCAAATTAACATCATAATCAAAATAGAAATGTCATATGCACATTCCACAAAACTTTGCAGGCATGTCCCTAAATGAGAATTAGACACTTAGTTTAACAAGTATTTCTGACAAGCAGTGTTCTCCACTAATCTGAAGCAAACCTGCTGCATTACACTGCTTCCAGGTCAGGAACGGTGCAAATGGAGCAACACCGTGCTAATTATAGAAGTTGTACTCTTCTTGAGTAACTCAAATACACACACGCTCCTAACAACAACGGATGTGCACAACAATCCCATGGGAACACTTTGTGAAGAACTGAGCTCATGTCTCCTTATGGAAGCGATTCCAAACTTAAGTTCTAGGATCTGTATTCCTGCATCAGAATAGGAAATAAGATAACTAAAATGAATCAGATTAACAAACACTGAGATTAAGCATGTAGCTATATATACACTGAAGTGTAAGCACAAAACATAATTTGCATTTTGACCCAAATCATTTTATATTCAGGCCTTCAGCAGGCCAACAAACAGAATCCACTGTCATACGCAATTACACGTGAATGTTTATAAACATATCGCTGGCCATTATGTAGTAGTAGTAGCCCTTTATTGTCACTAGTAACAAGTACCAGCGAAATTAGCCATCCACCTGTCCATACATACACAACATACATATGACAACGGGGTAGACAGAACAGGAAGACAGGGAATGTAAGAAAAATACAGCTTACATGAGGAAAGAGAGGAGGAAATGTAACCCCAGACTATGCTCCATTGGGGAGTACAGTGTGAGAACAGAAAAAACACCTCAGCACAAAAGCACATATACCATAAACACATGACTTGCAACAGGGGACATATCCAGCTCTGGCAAGCAGCCGTCCGTCCAGTGCCATTTATTACGGCGCCGGTCGCAGACCTGCTCGACAGGTGGCGGTACAAAGCGTTCGAGGCAGTTGATCGGGGAGGAGTAGTGTCTGTAATGGGGAAGGAGCAAAGAGTCTACACTGCAGCGCTCTTCCAGGGTAGTTTATCCAGCATGACCTTGGCCAAAGCCAGATGATACGGGGGAGCCAGAAAAGATAAGATTGAATTTTGTTGTGTCTTTTGGGGCGAACAGCTGCGTATCTTCACAGCTTTATATCACAAAATTCCAAGTACCACATCAAAGTTCTGTACTTTCTGTAATTCTTTTGTCAGGCCTTGGTTTGATGTAACATCTACTGAGTTGTCACTTCTTATCAGTGTCGGGGGGGTAATGCATTACAAGTAACGCGAGTTACGTAATAATATTACTTTTTTAAAGTAACTAGTAAAGTAACGCATTACTTTTTATTTTACTAGAAAATATCGGAGTTACTTTTTTCTCCATTTATTGACTGAGTGCGCCATGTGAACATGATCTTACTGTAGATCTGATCTAGACTAAATATGAATGTGTATTAATTCATCCTACTCGCAAAAAACAGATTCAGTATTCATCAAAATGAATTAAAACAGTGAAATACAAACTCAGAATATGACGCAAACCTGCAATAATTAAATATGTTAAACAACACAAATATATCTAATCTCATTTTATTAACCGATGTGTTTGCTGCTGACCTTTGATGATCAGTTCAACCATATTAATAAACAAAAATTACTTTAGATAAACTAACAATTGTGCTTCATTGTTTTTTATTTCTGAAGAGTGTTAAACTTCTTCTCCTGTGTTCTTCTGTTCAGACGTGATTTACTCGTCCTTCAGTCTGAGGTTTATTCATTACACTTTTTGGTGTGAAAGGGTTTTATATTTGCTATAAATATAACTTCTTGTATTAAAAACAAACAATCAAGCCCTGCTCATATTTAAAAAGTAACGCAAAAGTAATGCAAAATTAATATAACGCATTACTTTCCATAAAAAGTAACTAAGTAACGTAATTAGTTACTTTTTTAGGGAGTAACGCAATATTGTAACGCATTACTTTTAAAAGTAACTTTCCCCAACACTGCTTCTTATGTGATAAAAGGGGAAGACAATACTAGCATACATTTCTGTAACATGCGGCCTGCTGCCTCCACTGAGAAAATAACCTGTGTGGCATCATGGGAGAAAGACAATCACAGCACCAGACCTCATTATCCGCCGCAGACAATGTCCTCGCTAAATCCCAAACGAGCCAGGGAAGGTAATTGATTTGTAGAGACACTTTTAGAGTGAGGGGGAAAGGAAAGCGTGTTTGGCAAGTGTGGGGGGGGTATAAACATCACAAACAGCTGAAGCGAATGGAGAATTGCCGGCGCTATTTCCAACTCTGCATGAAGCTCATCTGAACGGGACAAGTGGACATGAAGGATTTAAGAACAATCAGACTGATTTAGCAGCTTTATCCCAGCCTTCCCATCTCTCCCACATTTGTTCTGCTCAGCGGGAGGTACGCAGGAACGACATAACAACAGAAAGTTACAACCTCGCTGTGCATCTCACTGGATTTCTGACTTCAACCGGAGGGTGTTTTTTTACACAGTTTGCATTAGAGTCTGACGTGATGCTTCTGGAGAACAGATGCAGAGTTATAGACAGGTATGACGGCCAACAGAAGGGTAGACAGATGGAATAATAAAAAGGAATCATTTCTGAATCATTTTCTTGTTTATATAATAAGCAATTGGAAAATCGTTCTCCAACCAAACAGATGCAATGCAAAATTTCTAACCTATTGTGCAAAATATAGCTGGCACACGTAGCGAGGAAAGTCATTCTGAAGACAAGTGAAGTTAGTTTATTCAATTATTGCTACCTGATGATTAAACGGAGCAACATAATGGTTTGATTAATTTCCTTATCACACCAGGCACAAAGAGTAATTATGGCCCGGTCCACTACTCTACGAGCCACCAATCAATCAATTTAAGCACTCTTCACTCCCTACCGTCCCCTCTGCTCAAACAAAACAAATTACCCCTCTCTCTCTCTCTCGCAGGCGCACATTCATGCTCTGGAAGACTTTTGCCCCGGGCCGTGGAAATAATGCCAGGCAAACTCCAGATGTTCACTCTCACACACACACGCACACACACACGTTGTTTTTTATGGTTTACGGGGACTTTCCATAGGCGTAATGGTTTTTATACTGTACAAGCTGTATGTGCTATTGCCACACCTACCCTACACCTAAACTTAGCCCTCACAGGAGACAGTGCATTTATATTTTCCCTCAAAAAACTCACTCTGTATGATTTATAAGCTTATTTAAATTATGGGGACACTGAAAATGTCCTCATAAATCACCTTTCTCCTTGTAATACATATGTCATACCCATGTCATTATACAGAATTTGTGTCCTCATTAACCACATAAACATGCCCACACACACACACACACACACACACACACACACACACACACACACACACACACACACACACACACACACACACACACACACACACACGCCAAAGTCTCTAAACAACAGCCTAACAATTATTCTGTGGAAATGCAGTGTGAGAAAAAGGGCTCTTTTCACAATGAGCAATCAACAGCTTGCCACTCCAACTTCACCCAGGGCAATGGTGGATAAAACATGTTGAAGCTTATGTTAATGACTTAACGGGTGCATTCGGTGCATGCATTCATAGCTTTTCATATTTTCTCTTGCCTGATTGGGTAAATTCGAAAAAAGTGACATGACATAAGACCAAGTATTGTGACCCATACTCAGAATTTGTGCTCTGCATTTAACCCATCCAACTGCATGCACACACACACACACACACACACACACACACACACACACACACACACACACACACACACACACACAGAGAGCAGTGAACACACACCCAGAGCAGTGGGCAGCCATTTATGCTGCGCCTGGGGAGCAGTTGGGGGTTCGGTGTCTTGCTCAAGGGCACCTCAGTCGTGGTATTGAAGGTGGAGAGAGCGCTGTACATTCACTAACCCCCAATCCCTGCCGGCCCGAGACTCAAACCCACAACCTTTCGATTACTAGTCCGAATCTCTAAAAATTAGGCCACAACTTCCCCAATCGAGGAGACTATCCTGAGAGGCTTATCTGAGGTCATCAAATATGATCGAAGCGAAATGAGAGTCCTATGATTTTTGTTCTCATTACCGTATTCATCGTCTGCACCATGCAATTAGTTTTAAAATTCTGCTAAGTCATGTCAGAATGATCATATTTATGAGAAGAGGTTACAGCCGCTGTTCTCTAATAATTACCAGTGGGATTTTCTTTGAACTGTGAGGAGTTTCTTACAGTGTCAATTAAAGAATCATAATGAAAACTTATTACATTTATCATAAGTTATATTTATGATTGTCTCTGAGCAACCTCTCGATCTCATCATGGCAGATGAGAAGGCACACGTTCTACATTTGATACCTCTATTGAACACTAAAATAGAAAATACACTCTCAGAATAGAAATATTGTGTTAAAAGCCAAGAGAGAGTGAAACAAGTTTACATTTATGTCACCCATACTGCAGTTTTGTTTTAACCTAATCTAGCATAACAGTGATAAATATGTTATATGATATGATATATATATATATATATATTATGATATCAAGATTTTTGAATTGCTGAAAGGTCTGAGGAAGGTTGTATAAATGAGTACCTTACTGTCTGGACACCTTTGGCTCTGCTCTACATCACTGCTGCCATGTTTCACAGCCCTCGGGACACAAACCTCCACCAATCTCTGCCCCGTTTGCCCATTCCACTGACACTCTTCAAATTCCATTACCTTTACAGCCTCCCATGCATTACAAGCCAATTTATTTCATTTCAT
This sequence comes from Gymnocypris eckloni scoliostomus, assembly GCA_027564155.1. Taxonomy (NCBI): domain Eukaryota; kingdom Metazoa; phylum Chordata; class Actinopteri; order Cypriniformes; family Cyprinidae; genus Gymnocypris; species Gymnocypris eckloni. Next base: position 28,064,208 of record CM050414.1, read on the forward strand.
TAACTTCCATCGAGAAGCTTTCGTGATTGCTTGGAGACAGAAAGAGGAGAATGCAGTGTAGGACAAAGAGTTCATCTCCGGGAGGAAAATAAAAATGCTAATCAAAGGTATTTTTTATTGCCTTAAGCAAAGCAATATGTCGTAGGTTTGTTTTGGAGTATTATTGCCAGTATGACTAAGAGTGAATCTCACACACAAAAAAAAATCAACCATCTGGGTCATATTTTACTCCAAAACCAAAAGGAAATAATATAAATGTATAATTATTAGTGCTGTCAAATGATTAATCGCGTCCAAAATAAAAGTTTTTGTTTGCATACGATATGTGTATGTGCTGTGTATATTTATTATGTATATATAAATACACACACATGCATGTATATATTTCAGAAGAATATGTTATGTTTATATATTAAATATATTTATTTATAATATAAATCATATGCATATAAATATAGACATGTAAATATTTTCAAAATATACACTGTATGTGTGTGTATTTATATATAATAAATATACAGAGGACAACTCACATATATTACACAAAAAAACTTTTATTTTGTATGCGATTAATCGTTTGACAGCACTTATATATATGTATATATATATACATACAGTACATACATAAAGATATATATGATAAATCAGCCTATTGTAATTAAAAACAAAAAACAACAACATAAAACAAAATCCTATAAAGAGAAGGGGGGGGTTACCATTAGCATAGCAATATATTCTATGTTTGTTCTTAAATATTATTGGATAAAATTGAATCTCATGAAGCTTTACTAGTTAGTATACTAGTATATAATACACACACATACATATATTTACATAATAATAATACTAATTATTATAATTATTTAGAAATAGGATATGTGGTAGATTTACTCCTTAAAACCATAGAAGTGCTGTAGAGCACTCACTGAGAGAATTATAATGCCTCTCTTAAGGTCATAACGAACAATGCTAATCTCACCCTCATCAAGAACAGATATGTTTTCATTTGTTAACAACCAAACAATGCGTATCAGATCACAACGACTCACAAAGCCCATCAGCTACTCAGTAAATTACTCAAAATCAAATGTAAGAAAATGAGGCATTCTTTGTTGCGCAGTGATAGAGGCGAAATGTGTTTGTATTTATAATTTCATGATAACCCAATCTCTATGACACTGTTCCTATCTGCCTCCTGGGGAAAGAAAAGACGCCTCTCAGTACACAGCTAATACACAAAGAGAATAAGCGGTCCAATCAGTGGGCACACTGTAGCTAATTACAGTGAAACGAAAGAGCAAGAGTCAGCTGGGGTTGTTGATTGGAGTGTGGCATTTCAGAGGGAGCAAAGGATCCACCATTAACACATCAGGCATGGTTCAGTGCAACAGATTTAGCGTCTTACCACAGAGAAGCTCCATTGAGCACCGGGCTTAGATGTGGGCCAGTTGCCACTCAGAAGCAGCGGGCCGGAGAATTTGATTGAAGAGATGAGAGGGCTGGTCCAAACCCGTGGGCGCGATTTTATACACAAAAGACGACAGATGGCCCGGCTTGAAATGAGACATTTCTGATTTGTACTTCTTTTGATTTGGGAAGCTTTATTTGCATGTTAAGGAGAAGGACAGGAAGTTAGCAGGAAGTCTGTACGAAGGAGGCCAATTAATTTCAAGCGTGCTGATTCTAGATGGCTGAGGAGACGAGCAAAAGACCAAATACAAATTCAAGCTAATTGCTTTTTCCACTGAGACTGTATTACATTCTATGAACTCAAGCGTAGTTTTCATGTACTAGAAAAGTTGAAATAATGTTCATGGTGTGCAAACGCCACAAACTTGAAGAATCAAATACCGATACTGTTTAATAACGCATACTGCATTTAAATTAAAATTAAAAGTGTAAAGGTTTTATTAAGGATTGTTAAGTACACCTTTGAAGGAAGACAAACAATATTAAATGAAATCATTTCCAAAAGTCACTGAAAGAAGAGTCTAACTTAAAGTGAGCTAGCTGAGGTGAGTAAGGAGGCAAACAGAGGAAGACGTACAGTCTGTGACAAATGCAAATAGAGCTTATTATCTTTAAATGACACATGGCTAAAATTAGATTCACAAGCAATAGACCCTGCAAGCTCCCTCCTCATGTGGCACTGGCAGAAATTCCAGACACAGATCACGAATTCAGAAAATGAAAACCGAAAGAGAGAATGTATAATTTGTCATTATTCAAAAGGGCCATTTGAAGCGTTGGTTCAGGAGCAAAAGGCTTTACAAACCTGTAGAGTTTCTCAACAGAAGATGTTTGTATATTTGGGATTGACTCCTGCGCAATCTGCTGTAGCTGTACTGTAGATGAAGAACAAACCTTCCCCAGTCGAATTCTGTAGAAATCATTATAGCCAAATTATAAAAGCAACTCAAGCTGTTTGCAATTGCAGTTCTTATTATTAAAGAGGTTTTGTATTTCTGGTGTATCTTATTTGACTGTGCACCAGTCTGTATTGTTGAAGTTATCTACTTCCTTCTTGTATAGACAGTGTTGGGGAGTAACTAGTTACATGTAACGGATATACGTAATTGAATTATAAAATAAGTGTAATGGAAAATGTTAATGATTACAAAGGTATTTTTGGATTACATTTGGAATTTCTCACACACACACACACACACACACACACACGCGCACGCACGCACGCACGCACGCACACACACACACACACACACACACACACACACACACACACACACACACACAGACACAGTTTTAATTGACTTCTTTCATAAATTGTATTGACTGCTCTAAAATATGCCACACAAATAATTCAGAAATTTAGGACACATGCTTATTCGATAACTCTTTTATTTTCTATTTGGGTTTATGTACATGCTTTATTTTTTTACATATATTTCAAGGCATTGTTAGATGCAAGTATAAAATCAGTATAATAGCTATTATTGTATAGATTAGCTATAGATTTTAAGTCTGTATTTAAGCTCAGAACGATCTCGAAGTAAAAACAGATGCTAAAGTCTGACTTTGTGGTGGCTGTGCTTTCAAATGAATTCATATTTCAAGAGACGAAGGATTCAGAAAGTCTGACAGTAATCAGTGTTGAGTGCTACTGTAAGGTTAACTTTGCCTGCCCTGCTTTAAATGTTTCCAAATGATTTTCATTCATTAGAAATTTAGAAAAGTCATCAAATGTAGCCAGTTACATTACTTTAATCATGTAATTGAAAAGTTCACTACTTGTTAGATTTTAAATAGGGTATCTTGTAATCTACAGTCTATTATATTTCCAAAGTAATCTTCTCATCACTGTGTATAGATGACCTATAAGTATGCAAAGTGAGTGTGTGGCAGCGTCTCATAGACGAGAGGAAGGATGACTGTAACAGCGACGAACCGATACTGTGCAGTGGAGCAGGACTAAGCAGCTTCACACTGAGACTCAAAATGGAAACCACAAATCATTGATTATTTCAGTCCTGACTGAGTCCTTCTCTCTGTGGAGGATGTCATTTGTGGAGGATAGAGCCTGTGCCGTTAAACCAAACCCCTCCAGAGCGGCCCTAATTATTACCAACAATACACCATTCGTGAGTGGGGAGCTTCATTTAGTTATAGCCCTGGGAGTACAGTAGCAGAAATAAACAGAGCAAAGCCTACAGCAACCATAGTGTTTATGTAAGACTCCTCCTGATTATGATGGCATGAATAATTAAGAGAAAAACAGACAGACGTGTCCATCTTGAGGTGAAGTAATTGACATCATCTCCGAGTCCATCCTGCAGGTGTGCAATATTTACATAAAGTGATTCAAATGTATGCTAAATCTCAAGAGAAAGGGTATTGCTATCATTTAATGTCTCTTATATCATTAGTCATTTCCCAAAACTACCACCTCCCTCAAAAACACTAAAACCGAACTTTCCCAAAAACAGATAACCTGGCAATCAAGTCCTCGACTTAAAACGAGTGTCCCACTTTTCATTCATCTCTGTCAATATGGATCTAATCCAATTATCTTTTTTTTTTTTACAGCTGATGGTCATAAATATGACAGATGAGTGGTAAAGTTACGACTAAAACTGATAAATGTTCTCCTACAAGTTATTTACTGAATGCCATAATAATCCGTAGCTTTAATGGCATCAATCCCTTTCTGAAAAACAAAGACAGATATCCTTTTCTCTCCCCTGACAAATGGTCCGCGTGCGGCTGTGACTCGAGAGCAACCGTGGCCCCGACGAGAGCCAGATACGGTAATTAACGTGACGAGAAGCTGAGAGGAGGAAGCAACACTGTGTCATTCCTCAACTCCAGATTCTCTCGGCTGGCCTTTGCTATGCAAAACAGCTCACTGAATAATTCACAAAGCGCACTTTTCACGAGCATCCGACGTACTTCACACAGCACTCTTTACGAAATAATGAAACCCAATAAAATTGTTTTTTGTGTGGAGGAGAGAGAGAATTTCTGTTGCAAATGTACAGTTCCTCATAAGAGCAAGGGCAGATGAAACTTATAATTAAACTTCATTACATTTCTTGGATGAATTTCACTTAAACCACTCTAAGATTGAAGAGTAAATCAGCGCTCTTTGGTAATATTCTATTCAAATTTAGACACGGTACAGTGTTTTTCAGTTTAATGAATGCATATCCATTACTGCATACCTGAGGGATGCGGTATCATCTATAAACATAGATATTACACAAAGCTTGTTTTTATTGATAGCTGTACGCTCCAAAATGAGAACGTCACCTGTAGAAGAAGACAAAGAAGTCCAGCCGCTGTTCTACTGTAAGCTGTTGCTGGATGTAAAGCTAGTAGATTACATTTTTAGTATTGTATTCAATATAACACACAATCAGCAGGCTGCTTTACTTTAAAAGCAATGCAAAACATACTGTACTCCAAGCATTAGTGAAATTTCAGCAATATTTTGTGATGTTTAAAGAACAGCTGTCACTTTCAAACCAAACAGCATTTTATGTTGGGCAGTGTGGTGAATTCCAACGATAATCAATGACCAATTCATACGTATTTTATGAGGTGGCTAATTCATACGACCTTAATCATATGATTTAGTACGATTTGTCTAAACCCCAGTGACGGGTGGGGTTAGGTGTAGGTCATTTGTACAAATTCATACAAATTGGAAACTCGTAAAATACATACGATTTAGCAAAAAATCGTTTAGTGCAGTTATACAAGTGAGGTCGTACGAGTTAGTATGAATTAGCCACCTTGTAAAATATGTATAAATTGCTGTGAGATCGGGCTGTGAATTCGCATGATCAACTTAAACACGAGCAAAATCTGTGTAATGATTTTTTTTGTCCTCATGTGATTTGCGAATCCCTTTTGGATTGACTGGATTTCGGCCACAGAATTTCGCCGAGTAACGGTAAATGTTACCAAACCTGAAAGCAACAAGTTTTGTTGTTTTCTAAATGGTTTATAGGCAAATTTCTTTATAAAAATCGAAATGTAAAATATGAACATAACTAAAAAGCGATACATATTGTGCATCACGATCACAAGCTGAACAACTATGTCAAAACCAAGGTTATTATCATTAACTAGAACCATAGGGAACAATTCATTTCATTACTTGAAATAAAAACTGATATAAAGTTTTTTCAGCTAGTTGCCAACAATTCTCATTTTAGTACTATAACAAACTAACAATTAAAACTTCATAAAAACACACCGCAAAAAGTGAATACATTTTTCTAACATTTAAATTAACTCAAAATATTAACAAAAACTATACTACTAAAATAACACTGCTCCAATCGCACACACACACGCACACGCACACTCACACACACACACACACGCCACACACACACACACACACACTCACACACTCACACACACACACCTGGAGCAGTGGACACACACACACACACACACACACGCACACACACGCACACACACACGCACACACACACGCACACACACGCACACACACACGCACACACACACGCACACACACACGCACACACACACACACACACACACACACACACACACGCACACACACACACACGCACACACACACGCACACACACATGCACTCCTGCTCATTAATTCGATGCACAAAGGATCAGATATGTCCTCCCCGCCTGTGCTCTGTTACATGGGCAGATGGAGAGAGGGCTTCACTCGGAGCAGGACTCATCCGTCTACTGTGTGAGTTACAGTACCAGCCCCTCTCTGCTCTGCCAGACCCTGAAACCGACTGGGCAAACACTGCAAGAGCAGCTATTTTGGAGTTGGATGCTACTGACAGTGTCCCGTGTAATGGATGCCTGCTGACACTGTTCCGCTTGAAAGGATGGGAGGCTGCTGGGACACGCACAGAAAGCGTACACATGGAGACCGACCACCAAGCCAAGTCCACGCAATGTGTAATTATTGATTTAATTGTGATTGAACACAACGGTTTAATTTGGGAAATCAAATGCATACTTGTAAACTTTGACAGGGAGTTGGTAGGAACATCCTTCACTTGGTGGAAACTGGTCGCTGTAAATGTTCATAATCTGCGAGTCCTCATTAAAGAGACCGTGAACTCCCTCCTAACAAGCAGGTGTAGGAAGGCCATTATGTGGATGCCCAATAAAAATGCTGGCATCATTTCCACTAACCTTCTATATTATTTAGTACCCCATCACAAGGAGGCTATTTCCATTTTATGCGAGGGAGGTTCGAGGAGTCTCCTCAAGAATGCTCCCTTTCAAGGGCAAGTGGATTATTCTTATCCATAATGTGTCGCATGAAGTGCCCTCGAGGACCTACGATTTACAAAACACAGTGACATTCTGTATGCTTGATGGCTCATATCCTCAAAAACAAGGTTATTTATAATAAACCACACAGAAGAAGATAAAAACTTCACAGAGCACATTCATTGGCTGTTAAAATGAGATCCGAATATTTCAAAACTGAGAATTTCATTACGCACAAGTCAAACCGGAACTTGCTAATAATGCATGATCTACTAACGTCTAATTGATTCATTTTGTTGGCGTTATTATCCGGTTTGTAAGCTTAAACCCCTGGTGAGGCATTCAAATGAAGTAAATATCATAAACTCGCATGAGCTTAATTAAACTCGGTCCGTTCAATTTGCAGGCCGCTCAAGGAAATGACCAAATATTGCAACACATGCTTCTGTATGCTTTAATTACATTAAGAGGAAGCTAATGACAAAAATGATGGCGTCAATGTTAGTATTTAATTGCTAATTCTAAGAAGCTAATGAGTAATTGCGTACATTAACATATTTTATGTTATTTTTTGTGCAAGTGTAGGCAGATTTAACAAAGTATTAAAATCCTTATGGCTACATTTATATGAAAATCACAGCAGAAGAAGAGAGAACTTCATTATCACGTCACGAAAGAAATTATGGAACATTGTGTATGTTTAATTTCCTGTCCAGAAAATCATAATAAACCATAAAAGATAGAAGGCAGCACCAGTTTAAAGTGCAAAAAGGCCTTAAAACACTACACTGGACTCCACATTACTTTGCCCTGTTCTTGACAGCTTCTTCATACGAAGTCATTCAGAGGTGTCAGTCAAATGTGTTTCGTCCGTCTCCCGCTCATGTCAGCTCTTAGACCTTTTTTCTATTGACCCTGGTACTTTAAAGTAGAAAGGGAGAGAGGATGAAAGAATAATAACTGTGATTAGTCACACAATTTCCCTGCCGTTTTTGACACAAAGAGAACATTTCATATCAAACAAAAGAACTTTTAGCATACTGTGCATCAAGAGAACGGGTCTCTTACGAATAAACCCACAGCCACCGTAGAGGACACTGATGTGTTTTCCATATTACTCCTTAAACTACCATCAAAAAAGCTTTGCTACAGAACGACAAGGCAACAAGTGCAATACTGTATATTGAAGGCATTTCAATAATTAAATGGCATCTGATTCAAAAGTGGATGGGAACAGCTCTGTGTAATAGGCCTGATTCACTGTACTGCACTTCTTTTACAAAAGCTTCGCTGGAGAATGGAAACACAGTAAGGTGTTTTTCTAAATTCCACAAAGCCTTTAATCCTTTAAAAATTGAAATAACTACTTCATTGCTCACCTATCTACATGTCTTTCGTTCATGTTCTGCATATGAATACAAAACAGATATGTGAAAGTATTCTTCAAAGCCTGTGATGATGCAATCTTTTAATAGCTGAAGATTGTTTGTGGAAATTAAAATGATTTCCAGAGTTTGAGGAGTGCACGGCGAGGTTAGCAGAGAGTGGTTAATGAGATAGAGGAGAAAAATCCTCACTGTAGAGGAAATCTTTCTAATGCACTTCACAATGCACCACAGCATCTAGAGAACGACAGCAAACCTGTCAGCTTTGGTTTTTGTAATAACTGCTCAGTTGAATCTGTCGGCTACTGGAGTGTCAGTGACAATATTGATCATTACAAGAGATCATCGCAATATATGAAGCACCTCCCAGCAGTGTCGGGGAAAGTTACTTTTAAAAGTAATGCGTTACAATATTGCGTTACTCCCTAAAAAAGTAACTAATTACGTTACTTAGTTACATTTTATGGAAAGTAATGCGTTACATTAATTTCACGTTACTTTTTAAATATGAGCAGGGCTTGATTGTTTGTTTTTAATACAATAAGTTATATTTATAGCAAATATAAAAGCCTTTCACAGCAAAAAGTGTAATGAATAAACCTCAGACTGAAGGACGAGTAAATCACGTCTGTACAGAAGAACACAGGAGAAGATCAACACTCTTCAGCAATAAAAAATAACACAACGAAGCTGTGAACCATATTATTATGATTGAACTGGATCAAAGGTCAGCAGCAAACACATCGGTTAATAAAATGAGATTAGATATATTTGTGTTGTTTAACATATTTAATTATTGCAGGTTTGCGTCATATTCTGAGTTTGCATTTCACTGTTTTAATTCATTTTGATGAATACTGAATCTGTTTTTTGTGAGTGAGATGAATTAAAACACATTCATATTTAGTCTAGATTAGATCTACAGTAAGATCATGTTCACACGGCGCACTCAGTCAATAAATGGAGAAAAAGTAACTCAGACATTTTCTAGTAAATTAAAAAGTAATGCGTTACTTTACTAGTTACTTGAAAAAAGTAATATTATTACGTAACTCGCGTTACTTGTAATGCGTTCCCCCCCGACACTGCCTCCCAGACGGCGTTCTCTTTGCGGCCGCATGGCATGTCAAACACTACACCTCTTTTGGGCTCAGACGGTCGATGTCACGTGTGAGGTCTTCCCTTTAAAATATATAGCTGATAGTGTTCACTGACGAGCAGATATGACTGAATCTTAACGATCAGAGAGAAGATTTACGTAATTTACTGTGAACCTCCCATGCAATATGCATCATTATAATTCCACTTCATTAAACTTCACTGATAAAACATGCGTAGTAAAAAGAAGAGCCAAAGACAATAAAGAGAACATATTCAGACTCGTATCTTAAAAAGCCCATCCTGGATGTTCAGTAGCTCATTCCGTGACTTACTATCAGAGCACTGCAGACAGTCGAAGCCTGAACATCTGCTCAGCCAGAGGGTGAAGGAAAGGAAACGTCAACGTAAGGAACACTTGTCCTTGACTGCAAGATTGAGCCCTAAATTGAGAGGTGGGAGAGTCCCATTCGCTCGTTATTGCTGTCACTGCCTCGCTATTGTGCAGTGACATCGCCACAGAAACAGTCCCAGCCCAAATGAAGCATCAGTTATGCAAATGGAAGCAATTTTGCATGAGTGGCAGATCGTCTTCCTGAAATGAGGATGGGCAAGGGATGGAAATGAAAAATGAAGGGGAGGCAGAGAAGAGGAGAGCCAGTCAAGCTTGAAATGATTTAATTTAAGTGATGAAGGTTTGACTTTGATAAGTTTGCATTTTAATAATGGCCTCTGATCACTCCGGGAGTCCAGTGGTGAGGAAAATAGCACTAAAGCACGTGCGCATCAGGAGTCGTCAAGCTGATAGACAGTATCCTCTGCGATACGTGCGTCACAGCTTGTAGTAAGACGTGCGAGTCTACTCGTCTCATGTTCGCTTTGACACGACCTGCTCGATTGAGTCACCGAAGATTGTGTGTATTGAGCGAGTGATGTTCAGCATCACCGGTGCAGTACAAACGAATCACAGGAAGCATGTAAGTTTGACATATGGCATATTAATTAGCTGGAGAATATCATCACATTTCTCAAAGTCATGTAGATGTAGCCTTAATATCACTTTCTGAACGTCGCAAACATCGACAGGCACTGCTATGTGCCAAAAAAAGTTTTCTTTTCTGATAAAAGATGCTCAATATATTGGAGACCACATCATTGTTGGCAAATGTGTTTTTATACAGTGCTGTGTATTACTAATCATTGTTTTTTTTTACTATGCATCATGTAAACAATACCACCCATGCGTGAGTGCTGTTATTGGTTTGGTCAATCCTGGTGTTGTAGTTAATCATGGTTTATCAGCTTGGCGAGTCCTGATACTCAAAGGCTGTAATATGTAAAAATGATCAAAATCAAATCTTCAGCACACCAGTGTAATATTTGATTATTCAAATGATTTGATAAATTAAGTATATACATAATATATAACTTATGTTTTTGAGTATTTTTATATTTTCATTTTAATATTTAAGTGTTAATAATTTTGTTGAGTGTTGTGCCATTTTATTTTATTTTTAATAAAGTGTTAGTTGTTTTAGAACTTTAACTTAATATGAAAATTAATTAATGTTGCCTTGGCAACTAGCTATTTGTTCTTGTTTTATTTTACTTCAAGTAATAAAATGCTGTTTTACTCGTTTTGACTAATTTACATTGAACTTACATTTATTGTGTATTTTTTTTCATCACTAATTGATGGATGTCTGAAATATAAAAATAAGGAGAAGCCTAAAATGAGACCTGACCCGCGTCTGAACTATGACGTGAAAATTGGCAAAAATGACGGTGCCCATAGGCCCCGGGTTGAAATGCAGGGCTGTACTCTTACTACTTCTTCTGAGATAAACAGATATAATAGAAACCGTTCCAGTAGCATGTGTCTCATTTTGAAGGCTGCACCCTCTGAAGGTTGCATTTGTCAGCCATATACGTCATCTATGCTGTCATATTTCAGAAAAGTAACCATTACATTCCCAAGTAAGAAAACAATTACAGTAATTTACGCCACACGAGGAATTAGAGTCAGCAGTCTAATGGTTGCTTTCTGAAATGAGATGACATTATGTGGACGCCAAGTGCTTTCTCTGGAAGGTGCAGGCTTCAAAACGAGACACAAGCAGCCTGTCTTCAATGCAGAGTAATACAAACAGTGAAATATCCCAGAGCTGTTAGACTGAATGAGTATTCCTGTTGCACAGCCTAACAAATATCAGGCATAGAACGACTGTATCAAATTAGAAACTGCATATTTAGTGTGAAAGCAGTATAGATTTATCATATCTGTAGGCTACAGTCACCTGTTATGGTACAGTTTTGAAGTGTTACACATTGGTCATTTTGAGACTGAATGCTTTTTTTACACCTTGATATTAAACGTTAGTTTGGCTTTTTGCTAACAGAAGCCAATAGGCCTGGAAAAAATGATCAGCAAATAATGAGCTTGCAGCTGCCTACACACTGTGCACACACAGCCAGTGGAAAAACTGGTTCAATTGTGTCCTTGAGTAAACATTCACGCTGACAAGATGCTTAAAACATTCATTTGCCTGCTCTATCTTCTCTGCGATACTTCCCAACAGCATGGTTTGATTCTATTTGCATACAGACATTGTGATTGTGAAAAGTCAAATATAACTTGCTTATTCAGGTACACATTGCTGCACAAAAATTTTGCAAGAAAAGTAATAAAATAATAGTAACCTCTCAAAAGTTCAACCCAGCAAACCAAGCCCACACATTCTGAACGCTATGGCAAAATATACACAGGACGAGACAAGCTTTACACAACATTTTCACAAAAATGAGTAATATGACCGTATCTCTCCTGGAAGAAGAATAAGGTGAAAAAGAAAAATGTCTGCTCTGCACATGCTCTAACTTATCAATTTTATTCTCCATTATGAGTCCAGACAGTCTTGCATACATTAGAGCTGAAATTCTCCTCAACCTCACAATTTGCTGAAAAAGAGCTATTGTTAAAACTTTATTCAGCTGAAATGTATATTGGTTTTAGTCTGTAAATGATCAAGGCATGGTAAAAAGTGCATAAGTGGATTTATACTCATTAAATATGGCTGTTAATATTTAATGGAATCAGTATTACTTCCCTAAATGTATGCAGTCCTGTGCCAACACTTTATGGATTATTCATCCTGGTAATATTACTCCAGCATAACCCCGGGTTGTGCCTCTTTCTCATTTTCTTTAATCTCACCAGCGTTTCAGTGATGCTCACAGAGCCTCTGAAAATAGTAAAGGTTTGTGGACTTCACAAGAGAAAGGTAAGATGAGGGTGAAGCATGCATTCAGTGTAACATTTCTCCTAGAGAAATATGATTTAATATGGAGTTCACTGTGATTATAATCAAATCAAGAGGAAGTACACTGTTCTGGACTAGATCCGGCATTGTGCATAACAGCCTTGAAAAAGCCCAGAGAGTCTTCATACATTTCTAAAGTGGATGGAAGCACATCTTTACATGCACACACAGTTCATACTTTCACATGAATGGTGTTATGAAATGCACTATATAATGACGATTAAGACTTTGACTCAGCACAGCTGTCAAAGACGTGAAATATTCAATCATAAGCTTTCTCACTCTAGCATATGATAAGTCGTCCATATCAAGACCATATGCTGCACTTCAACATCTCCCACAGCTGTGCCTTTCATCTTGTTACTGACTGAATGTTGGACTCACTTCCGGCTAAATAAAAACATGTCTCTCCTACCTCTTAGATGATGTAGCAGTGGCTACATTTAAAAGGAATTATAGCTGAACCCTGCGGGTCTGGCAACCATATCAGCATTTCTACAGCTATCTCTGAGCCAGAGCTCAGCTCCAGGGTCCCTTCAGAGACCCCACCCACCCAGAAGAACAAGAGAACGTGTGCAAAATGGCCTTCCAAAAAACAAAATAAGTGTCGAAATTAGATTCCCTGGAATGTAGCAACTCTATTTGCGACCACCGCTCCGGCTGATTTAAATCAAGTGAATTGGAACTAAACCGAACTGAGAGTTCTGAATGGCTTCTACATTAGGCCCTGACACACACAACCTTTGAACAATGCCGCTTCCTTCTGCTGTCAGAGCAAAATCAAAAGAAAGACCGGGTGTACTAGACCTCGCAGATGAAGAGCACTGAAATCAGTGTCCTATTTATTTTATCACCTCAGCTGTTGCCTGGGTGTGTGACGAATACTTAATTAAAAACTAAAATAACGGCTTGTACCAAGCTACAAAGATGTTACATAAAACACGATGTTTTATAATGATTTGCAGGTCAAGAGCAGTGTAATCCATCAGAATTGTGCTCATGCACGAGGAAACGGCTGTGGAAGATCTTACACAAGCTGATTGGGTTACGATAATAAACGAAAGGGTAGCCGCAGTCTTCATTTCATTTAGTTTCACCCAGTCAAATCAATAGCAGAGGAACAATCAATCTGTGAAACAAGCAACTCGGTAAACTCAATTCCTTCTCACAGCAAACATGTTCAAACCTTTTGTCTTCAAGAACAATGAAACTTCCCAGGAGATTATTGTAAAAAAAGCCAAGAAAATTAGCTTGAAAGATGGAAAATCAAAAGCAATTTTAAAGCAGGTTTAAAGATGACATGCTTGTTTTCACTTTACTCTAAGCAAGTACCATATTTTATAGAAAATAATTTGCACTGGGTTAAAATTGCATTGTTGAGAGGAAGAAAAATATACAAGTGTACATTTTACTATTATATTCAGCAGTAATACAAGTAAACTGAATAAAACATTTATTTAAACACTATAAATATGTATTTTAGTTGCCCATACACCAAAACAAATCCTATGGTATTCAGAACAGAACAGAATTGAAAAATAAAAATATAAAACCAATTTTATATAGTAGCATTTTTATAAACAGCATCTATCACAAATACTAAAGTTGAACAAATGTATTTGAAGTGAAACAATCGCTTCGAAATGCACTTTACAAATAAATCTGGGCTCAAACATTACTGTCATTCAGTGCAAATCTAAATGTGTGTGTATTTGAATTTATACACACACACACGCACGCACGCACGCACGCACGCACACACACACACGTTGGTTTTTATGGTTTACGGGGACTCTCCATAGGCGTAATGGTTTTTATACTGTACAAGCTGTATGTGCTATTGCCCTACACCTACCCTACACCTAAACTTAGCCCTCACAGGAGACGGTGCATTTCAACTTTCCCCCAAAAAAACTCACTCTGTATGATTTATAAGCGTTTGAAATTATGGGGACACTGAAAATGTCCTCATAAATCACCTTCTCCTTGTAATACCTATGTTATACCCATGTCATTATACAAATTTGTGTCCTCATAAACCACATAAACATGCCCACACACACACACACACACACACACACACACACAATCCTGGACCACAAAATCAGTTGAAAATCTCCTTTAAAGTTGTTCAAATGAAGTTCTTAGCAATGCATATTACTAATCAAAAATTAAGTTATGTATTTACAGTAGAAAATATACAAAGTATCTTCATGGAACATGATCTTTACTTAATATCCAAAAACATTTTGGCATAAAAGAAAATGTATAATTTTGACCCACACTATGTATTGTTGGCTATTGCTACAAATATACCCCAGTGACTTAAGACTGGTTTTGTGCTCCAGGATCACATATATATAGGACTTGTATTGTACACTTCTATAGTATAGTTATTTCTCTTCTACTGCATTTGGGTGCCGTCCCATTCCCAGGCTGGTCACCCTAATCTTTGTATTCTTCTAATTAAACTAACATCTGCTAGGGGATGGGTTTCTCCCCCATACCCTTTCTCCCACGGGCCATCTGCTCTCTAACCCACACAAACACACTTATACGCAGTCCAGCTAAAACCCTCTGCATCTTTAATGAGGTTAGCCACTGAGAACAACAGCTTGTGGAGCTACAGAGACCGGGGGCAGGACCCTCCAGCGGCACGGGAGTCAACTCATCTCTCTGGCCTTGCCAGAAAACACTAGGTCTACAGACGAGGCTCAGCGGCACCCTTTGTAATTGCCCTGCGCTGTGGGCCGCTTTAAAGCTCAGTGACACCGCGAGAAAGGAGGAGGAGGAATAAGAAAATGAAATACGGTCGATTAAGTAGAGAAAAAAGTGTAAAGCAAGGGAAAGTGGGCTGAATGTACGCATAGGTGACCAGCATTTTTCAGCTGAAATAACCAATAATGATGTTTCTCCAGTCATGCAGCTGATACTACAAGCTAATGGGCCTTATGCTCTGTGATTTATTACTGCAAATTGAAAGAAATCCTCAGCCATTTTAACATCTTATGTCCGAGTGCCTTGTCTGATCTGCACCTGTGGTAAAAACCACCAAGACAAACCCGAACGCTGAATTTGTAGATGGCACTGGTTAAATTAGTGTAGTTGTAAATGTTGCTGTCATTACTAACCTTGTACACATTAACATCAGGTGCACCCTGAAGGGTGAGGAGTCTTATGAATATGTAAATATTCACAGTGAGATAAACAGATATAGAGGAAGAGACCAATGATAGAGCGATAAGAGGCTGCTCCAAGCTAAATTACCTATGTGAATTTTTAACGTTCACTCCGATGATTTTTCAGATTTCAAAATATTTTGACTAGGTTTTTTTTTGGGGCATATATTTAAAAAAAAATGTACACTATTAAGGGATTGTTCATCCAAAAATGAAAGTCCTGTGATTTACGCAGACCGTTTGACTTTCATTATGGACAAAAGGCAAGACGTTTCACAAGACGTATTTTTGTGTTTGGAACAACATGAGGGCGAGTAAACCATTACAGAATTGTATTTTTTGTGTGAACATTTAAAGAATATTTTGTCAAGTATCCTAAATTCTAAACAACTAAGGTCAATAATATAAATTAAGTCACTTCTAATGACTATTTCTCTTTCAAGTCGGGTACAAAAACAATCCTTAAAGCAACAATTCTACATTTTCTGTTTTCACAGAATACCGAGAACCAGAAAGCAGCAGGTTTGCGGTAGATTTCAACGATTGATCGAGCAATTATGCGCTAACGGACTCTAATTGAACCTTTCTGGACTGTACAATGCATGAACAGTGGACTAATGTGAGCAGCACAATTGTAAAACGCCACTTTTTGATACACACGTTCAACCGGTGCCTCGATAAGGAATGAAACTCCAGTCTCCTCCAAGACTGCACGATGAGTTATACAGTGCGTGGAAAGGTACATGCACAAGAGTGAATCATAAATCAGTTATGCACTCCACCGGCGTAATGAGCGAGGAGTAAGGATCCTGATTAACAGGAAATGAAGGAAAGGGAAGCAAAGCCCTGGTTTCTCTATTCGACACGCTGCCATGCCTCCTAATTCATGGGTGAAGGAGAAGGCGCTGAGATCGTCTTCATGTCCTAACCTACGGGCATGATGAAGGGCTGTACTCTGACTTGATTCATTAGGACTCTATGTAGCCTCTCGCTCTGCTGTGCACTTATGTGTGCACAAGTGAAACTGACTGGCCTCCAGTGAAGGACGGCCAATGATGAATGTAGAGCACGGGCAGAAATTGCACTCAGTGTTTATGAAATATGAAAATGGGACAAAAAGTTGCATGAACACAACTGAGGGCAACCAAATGAGAAGAACTGAGAAAGCGTACTAAGATCCCAATACAAAACACATTATAGAAAAGACAATAAAAACAAATACAAAGAGAAAATATCACAAATAAATTGTCACCAATTAAAGAAAAATGTATGCTTTATTTTAATGTGTCCTTGTTACAGTGTAATACATGCTAGCACTGAGTTATATTAATATTACTGTGGTTAGCGTTACTTGCATGTAAGTATGCATCATTTATTGTTATTATAAAAGTAAGTAGGCCTACATGCAACATGTGTAACAAGGACACCGTAAAATAAAGTGTTACCATGTGTTTTATATCTAGCACAATGAAAGAGAAATAAGTCTTATGCTTCAAATGCGAAGCACCTTTCAAGCTATTAAATGGCATTCTGAAACAAAACGACTGCTAATCATTATTCAGTTCTCCAGATATAAACTGAGAAGGGCATGAGAAGCCCCAGGCTAAAGCACTCACTGTGTCACGGCTCTCCGCGCGGTGATGCTGGCGAAGATGATGCTCTCGGGTCTCGGCATCGCCACGGCTTTGAACGTGCCCTGCCAGAACTTCTCAAAGAGCTGCTTCTCTCCCTGAAGTACACCTGCCATGGCGTTACGATGTTTTAGGCGTGAAGACCGAGTCGGTTTTGTGCTGTAGTCTCGATGAATCACACGGTGGATGTGTGTAGGCGGATGAACGAGGGAGCTGTCCAAGTTCTGAAACCAGCGGGTTGTTTGAGGCAGCGAAGCTCCTTTTCCCGGTATTTGTGCTTTTCTGACGAGAAGAATCCGTTTTAAGTTCTCTCCAGACTCCGTTTTTACGTTTCCCCATCAGTTGCATGACGACGGCGGCCAGCTTCTATTTATCGCGTCTGCGTTCTTTTCGCGCATCAAGTCAGTTTAAGAGTCGGAACCCACCAGATACATCGCTTTTTTAACAATATGCATTGAACAGTTAGTAATGACATAAACGAGCGTGCATAAGTCCAATGCCTGCGTATGTGAACGGAAGAGTTGTGACAACCTCAGCTCGCTCGCTCGCGTCGCGATGTGCATGAGAAACTCAGCTGATGCTGGCTCGTTTTAGATGCGCGCACCTTGTGACGTTAAAGAAGAGAAGACTGTAGGTCACAGAGAGCGTGCTCGTTCTCTTTCTCTCTCGCGTCCTCGGACTTGAACAAAAGACGGAGCCTGTTGCCTTAATCAGCATAACAAAAGAGGCAGGGGTCGGCGCAGAGGCGGCAGACGGAGCATGTGTCGGGCACAATACTTCTGAGGCAAAGCTTATCCCCCATCAGCCCCACAGTAACCCCTCCTCCCTCTCTCCCAAACACCACCTGTCTCTGAAACCCCACCTGCACCTGCAGAGAGCACAGGTGATAGTATAAACAAGACTCCTCACTTAGTGCCTTTGTGTGTACACTCATCAAATGCAATCATTGTTTTACTCTGAAAGGCATCACTACATGTGGACACATACATTCACTCTTTACAATTACTATTGTTCACATTTCAGAAGAATTGTCAGAAGTGCTATAACATGTTAAAATTTGTATTGGTCAAATATTACCAAATAAAAATCTTTGTTTGGTAACACTTTGCAATAAGGTTCATTGGTTAACATGAACCAAGAATGAACAATACGTCTACAGCATTTATTAATCTTAGTTAATGTTAATTTCTGAATTTACTAATGCGTTATTACAATCACAAGCGGTGTTTGTTAACATTAGTTAATGCTTTATATTTCACTGCTGGTTATATTCTGTATAATTGTATGCGACGAACACAAATCTCAGTGACTTTATGATAGCAAACAAAGTGTTACAAAAGTATCAGTTTGACACATTTGGCAAATTTAGCTAAATGTGATAATAGGTGACATGAATTAATGAGGGTATAGAAGAATGAAAAAGTAGTATGCTGAAAGAAATATGATGAATTGTAATATTTGCCACACAAGTGAAGCATCTGAGCTTTCATCATAAGCATATTTAATAAGTGTGAAGACACATAGCTACCAGTCATTAGATCTGCTTATTGTAACATGAAACTCCACGTGCTACGCCACCATGCACACGATTATAAAGTGGTGATATGAATGAGGATTACGCCTTGGCACGCTTCAGTTGAACCAAACTCATCTGAACATCCCATATGTTATGTTCATACAGCTTTTCTTTAACAACACAATGTGCAGATATCAAAAGTGTTTTTTTCTCCTTCTCTATGTATCAGATTACAATTTTATGTTCCTTGTATTATCTCATTTCTGAATAAAATGTGAAAGAATGAGAAAAAGTTTAAATTTTTAAACACTCAATGAACATCTTACGAGCCCCTTCCCTATGTAAGAAACAAACACACAATACCAGTATGCAAAAGCTTTAACAGAAATGTGGAGTGCGATTTTATTATACTGTAGTTCAATACAAAATTTGAATCCACTTTTTAGTTATTTGATTTTGGATCCGGCAGGTATTTGCATGGACATTTAAATCATATAACTTTCAAATCAACCTGCATGTAGAATACGTTTTTAACCATATACAGTATTTAACACACAAGAGATTGTACCATGACAAAAGGTCATGTAATGCAGGGTTATTATAGTAAACTACAACCCATGGGCGTAAATCCCGGGGGGGACGGAGGGGACATGTCCCTCCCATCCGAGGGTTGTCCCCCCCAAAAAAAATATTTAAAAAAAAAAAATCACACTCTCTATTGTGAAAAATATATGTATACCTACAATAATTTAAGTAGAAAAACCCCCCCGCAAAAAGTGCTTTTCGAAACAGTTGAGTTCCCTCCCTTCCTCACAGTGGTTTGGCCCACTGCCTGCTTTCCCAGTTCATCTCACCTACTCCACACAGGAGTCAGGTGTGTGGCTGCGCTCAGTTAATGTTGAACTCCAGTAAGTAGGGTACTTTATTCACTTTAAATAAAGCGATTCTCTTTAATGTAGTTGATGCAGCAGACTCATTCATAAATTAGTTGCGGCAAAATGCTGATTAACGCCGATGTAATTTTCCAAGAATCTGCTATATTAGCGATTAAAATATTACTTATCTAGTTAACGTTAACTTGTTTACAATAGCTTGTTGCATAGTGCACTGCAACTTATGGGGGTTTTCCACTGACTGGTACCAGCTCGGTTCGGTTCAGTTCGGTTCTGCTCTGTTTCGGACTTACAGTTTTCCACTACAACTGGTTGCTATAGCGACCAAACATTCTGAGAAGCAGCACGAGCAGAGCGCTCTAAGCTGAGGTAAACAACCTGGCATCATTACAATCGTCAGCATGGATGAAATAAAAGGGATTTTATTATTTCTTATCCTTGGTTTGTGGCTGTTTGAAATGTGCTGATCTGCTTTGTCATTGAACCTGAGAAAAACTTTGAAAATAACCATAATGACGCAGTCTCCGTGCTACAATAATAATGATAGAAGCAAAGTTTTTCACTGTGGGGACATATCTTTATAAGTACAATTTGACTGTATTATTTGTGTCCCCTTCAAAAATTGCTCATGATAAATTTTATATTTATTGTCCCCCCCTACTGTTAAATGAAATTTACGCCCATGCTACAACCAGAAAACATTGCTTGAAATAAACGTTTTAATATAAATTAAGTTTAACTTAACTAATAACAATTAAAATGAAAATTAAAAAATAAAACTAATTTCAAAAATAGAAAAGTACAACCGAGGCCCAGTCATTGTGAGTCGTCTTGGGGTTTGTTTTTCATGAATCTCCTCATATTTGGCGTTCTCATATTAAAAGGCAGTGAGTTTTGGCTGTCGTCGCATCTCTATTTCCTCCCTGCGATCACGTCCATTACTACACAAGCCTGGCTCTATTCCTGTCACCACATGAAACAGAATTATGGGTAACGGCTCAATCCTGTCAGCTTTTGTTTAATTCCAGTAGTCAACATGTCAAGAGATGGGATGCTCCATACACAGCATACGGACGGGGGAAAGGCTACATACATCACTGACAGAAATAAACTAGCATGAAACATCATTCTAGATACAAGATGTTGATTCATATTTAATTTCCTTTGAGTGCATTCCTGCATGAAATACCGTCAAAATGCAAATTAATTTTGATAACTTTATATTGATGACTGAGAGAATGATCTGACATCATGGGATTTCATTGCTGGGGGAAAATAGTTTTTTACTGATTACTTATTGAATGTTGAAAAAAAGGCATATTAATTGGATTTCTGTTAGTAAGCTGCATCGGCAATTTTAAAATGTATGTTTGTGGAGAGCATAGAATAGAAAGGAAATATAACCTCTCACTAATTCTTGCCTTCACACAGACATTCACGTTTCAAAATGCTATCATATACTCAAAAATAGCATAACTAGATGACTGTAAAACAGACTTGATGGTGCTAATTACATACATAATTAAATCAAAGTGGCAAAAATAGCCAAACCAGCAGCGATGTCTTTAGCATTCTTCAATTAGCACATTTCACTGTGATTCACACACATACTTACCCCAGTCTGCTCTATAAGGACAAATCATCTGGAATCAATAGCCCTTATCCCCTGTCTACCAGTGATCTCTATCATAGTGAGCAAATTAAATCGTAGCTAAAGGCAATCAGTTAATGAAGCGGCAGTCGTGAAGCTCATTCTGTGTCTGTATCTGTCTGAATGACTCTGGATGACTTTGCACTGAAACTCTGGAAGAACACACAGTCATGGGATCACTTTTTACATCTGGAAGTACATATGATTGTTTTAGCATTTTAAAATATTTAAATCAAATTTAATTTGAATAGGAAATATTTCATATCCTGAAGTAAATACGTGCTCTACTCAAATAAGCAAGTTTGTGACATTTCATTGAAGATGCTGAACATTTGAAAATTAAGCTGATAACATGGATCAATATTCTATATAATCTTAAATTCATGCTTTCAATAAAGCAAAAGGAAAGATATAAAATAAAATCTCATTCAGAAGTTTGGGGTCAGATATTTTCATGCTTTTGAAAGTCTCTTATACGGCATATGTTCACCAAGAATGCATGCTGTATTTATTTGATTAAAGTACACAAAACCTGCAATATTATGAAATATCGTTACACTTTAAAATCATTCATTTATTCCTTTGAAGAGTAATGCTGAAAATTCAGCTTTGGAACGATCCTTCAGAAAGCTTCTGCTTTGTTGGTCATGAAATATTTCTTAATATTAGTTGAAAACAGCGCTGCTTAATATTTTTTGGAAACCATGATAGTTGGTAATGAACAGAAAGTTAAAAAAAAAAAAACTGTTAATTTGAAATCTTTACTGTCACTTGAAATCAATTTAATGCATCATTCTGGATAAAAGTTTCTTTAAAAGAAAACTAATTGTATTTCCATTTTGTGAATAATAGTGCATAAATACTATAGAAATAGCTCCAGTCCAGCTTTCCACTCAGACTGTCAGGCTAATATTTTCACTAAATGTCTCATACTTTAAGACACTATTATATATGCATCATATGCCCCATGTTTACATATGAACATTACAGTTATTGATACAGCACTCACGACACAGATTGCTCGTCTACTGTACATTTTATTTTGATCCAATTAACACCAAATTCTCAACTAATTTGCTGATTTCTTCTCCCTACACGCAATAATCAACTGTTACTTCGTAAACCGTGGCCTAGCTTGCATAAATGCTTGTTGCAGCAGTTCTTTAACCCAATTGACCAGCTCCATAGAGGGTCACAGTTCTCTCACTATGTGCATTATAGCCCCAAAAAAGTTATAAAATCATAAGAGGAGGCAACGAAGCAAAACTCGCCCAGTACGGTTCAGCACAAGCAGGCAGTCTCAGCTTCTGGACATATTTGCAGACATCAAGGTTTTGCCGTTAGAAACAGCATTTATTGTCGTGTTTGCGTTTATCCAATTACAAACAGTTGGTATTCGTTTAGTCTGTGTCTGTAGAAAAGTGAAAGATTCAATTAGCTAAATGCTGAATGAGATGTTAGATAGTAGTTTTCCTAATGGATTGTACGGTATAGAGAGCTATAAAGTTCTGGGGAGGCAAAAAAGAAGAAGTTTCGATAAGGATCATTAGGTTTTTGTTAGGAAATAGAAATGCCTGTCATTTTTTTGTTGATGATCAACTCATTCCCGCATATCACAAACTAGCGTTTAATGAACCCTACAGTTTAGTTTTTAAAGGTTAACGTCAAGTTAAATAATGCTCTACAGTTTTCACTTTGCATTTTAATAACAGCTGATTTATTTGAAAGGAAAAGTTCACCAAAAAATATGTAGATGAGTTTGTTTCTCCAGCAGATTTGGATAAATGTACATCATTTGCTCACTAATGGATCCTCTGCAGTGAATGGGTGCCGTCAGAATTAAGGTTGTGAAGTGAAAAGCTGAGAGTTTGTAAGAAACAAATCCATCAAGGCGCTTTCAATCCAATAATGCTTTCACCAGTGAAAAAGTCGTTTCTTCTGTTAATTGATAGACTGCAGTCTTGTGGATTACTCTGTGATGTTTTATCAGCTGGTTGGACTCTCATTCTGATGGCACCCATTCACTGCAGGGGATTAATTGTTGAGCAAGTGATGGAATGCAATATTTATCCAAATTTGATGAAGAAATAAACTCATCTACATCTCGGATAGCCTGAGGGTGAGTACATTTTCATGTTTTGATGAACTATTCCTTACATTGTCACATTACATTATTTGTACTTTATCAGACGCATTCTCGTTCGAAACATCTTACAGTACATTTTCACTACAGGGACAAGCCTCTTGGAAAAAACTGGATGTTAAGTGCCTTGTTCGAGTGGTTTTAGCGCATGGATGACGCCATCTGAGACCTGAAATTACAACCTTTAGCTTAGCAGTCAAGATCTTGAACCACTCAACCGCTCATATTTCTTGTCCTAGCTCGGTGCTGGTTATTTCCTTTAGAATGTAATTACTGCCACGACTTCTTAGTATTGTTGAGGTTCTGCATACATGTATAAGTTTAGAAAGGTCTTTGATGAGTAGATGATGTAGTTCTGCTGCCATTAGCTCTGAAACGGCATCTAAGAGAGCAGTCAAACATGGCAAGGGTACGAGAGACACATCCATCCCCTCGCATTAACTCGCTGTCATTCTTCTCTCACCTCAGGCTATAACGAAGAGACCTTTCGAAACAGAGCTGATGAGACATAGCCTAAGGCCAGGGCATAATGTTTATCAGTAATGATAGTCGCCATTCCTAGTTAGGTTAATGGAAACAGTATATGGTAACCAAAGAGACAGCTTCTCCTCCATGGCAGGGTTAGGGTGCTATTTTGGGCTGTTGTTCTCTCTCTTAGTCACTCCCTTGCCGACTAGAGCACTTAAAGTCATCATCATGGCTGCCGCTATGCTTATAGTAATGTGTGCTATTGTGTTAGTCTTGTTTGTTTCTTCCAGTAAATTAGGTTGAGGTCAGCAAAATTCTGTGACTAAACACTGTTGCTTCCATCGGTTTATTTATGCATTAACCGGTTTGCTGTTTATTGGATGGCGTGGCACCTCTTTCCGTCACAGTTTTCTCTATCTACAGGCTGCAAGCTGCATTTATGTATTATGCATAGATCACACAATTACTGCAGTGGCTAAGTCGTTTTGAGCAGTAGCTTTGCCAAGTGACAGACAAATGGAAAACTATCATATTGTTGCTAGAATTGACAATTAACAGCATTATTTGGTCCTCACACAGAAGACATATTGTTTTATATAAAACTCAATGTGTAGCGTAACAGTGGAAATCTTATACAGCAAAATGACAGCAGTTTATTGCAAATTACAGTCTTTACCAGCCAACAAGGACACGTGATCTATGTCAACTTTATCAAATGGAATGGATGTTGTTGACATTAATGTTATCATTCAGATTTGTAATTTCTTTTCTTCAGCGAATACACCCCTAAATACAGCCTTTCAAATTAGGACATAACTGATGCTGCAGGATTTTTACAGCAAAAAAAAAAAATATATATATATATATAAATATTTTGTTTGTTTTTATAATGTACATTGTGAAAAAATACTATACAATTAAATCTGACTTGACATCCATGGACCTGTGTAATACATGTATGAAGCTATTATTTCAGCTTTGGGGAATCATTTATTAAAGATTCAATATTGTTTTGATTGATGTGATATTAATCTTTAACTTATGATGTATACTTTAACTCGTCCAGCTACCATTAACATCAGTATATCTTTAACAATTTTGTTTATCTTGCTTCGTGGCGAACGATAAAATAAACAAAATTAGTACTTTATCAAATTTGAGCTAGGTAATGCAATCTTTGGCAAATAGTTTCAAACTTCAAATTCTTTATAAATGAAACAAGGTGTATTTGCTAACTGTTACTCTACAGTACTACGTTAAACGTACTAAAACATAAACACACACATAAGGAGTTTTGTGGTTTGAAGAGAGTTTTAAGGCTAACTCTCTTTTGCTATCTCGTAACTTTACCAGAGGAAGATCACATCAGAGACTTCTCTATCTTTACTGCACACAGATCAATTCACCAGCAACAATAGAGATTTGATTGGTCTACTTGCTTTCAGTTGAGATGTCAGCTGATCTGGTGTTTCCTCGTGATGTCACTGACTGAAGAGACCGGCAGTTCAACAGCTGACACACATGGGGAGACGGAGCAAGGTGGCAGCTGATCAATAGACTCACTGACAGGGAGTGGCGAGATGGATGGCGTAACAGACATATTTGTGAAAACAGAACAAGTAGTTAGTCCATATTTACAGTCATTGACTGGAACTGGCAAGACCGAGTGTTCACTAACGGCCTTCTCGGCTGTGACCGATAAAGCTGAGAGAATCAAAGCAGCTTCTTCAGCAAGTTCAGAACAAAACAAAAGTTCATAATTGGCCTCCATGGCCGGTTCAAAGCAAGGCAGGGATACATAAGCGGATTCCGTAGCCATGACAGGACAGGAGCTCACAGACACCCTTCATAGCCGGGGCAGGACAGGGCGAGAGTTCATATTTGAGCACCACTGACACCTTTGAAGGTTCTACAGCAATGTCCAAAGGGCTTGACAACAGGGGTAATCCGAGTACACCAGCAATAATCAAAACAGGGGCACAGAGAGTCCAAAAGGCAAGACGAAAGGGCAATCCAAAAACACAAAAGCAATAATGAAAACACGGGTAAACAGACTAGGCAAGACTAAAACATAGAAGCTAGGAAATTCTCCGTAAAGTAGCTATCAGCAAAGACTGTGATAAACGCTAAACAATACTCAACAAAGAGGAAGAGGAAGTCCGAGGCTTAAGTAGGGTGTGTGATAGTTCTCAGGTGTGAACATGTGATTAGTGCAATCAGCTGTGTGTGTCGTCAGTGCAATGGATGATGGGAATTGCAGTCTGTGAGTCAATTCAATGGAAAGGTGACCTTTGATCGGGCGGAAGGCCACACACTGGATTCGTGACAGGAGTAATGATGCTGAAAATTCAGATTTGCCATCAAATGAATAAATTACATTTTTAAATGTGTAAAAAGTCTGATTGGTAGCATTATTTCACAATATTACTGATTTGATGTATTTTGGTCAAATAAATGCAGCCTCGGTGAACATAAGAGGTTTCTTTCAAAAACACTGAACAATCTTACAGACTGCAGACTTCTGAACAACAGTGCATGCTTTCATTGAAAAGAGCAGAGCGCTCGTTAGAGGTCAAGGTTTGGCTGTTTAGCATGACTGATAGATTTCTGCAGAAAAAAAGATCTGGGTTTCTCCATTGAGGGCCATTCAAATATATAAGTGTTTTAATGGAGTACAATATTCTGAAAGCAACATATTATCAAACTAATTCCACCAGCCACGGCTATGTGTTGTATCTTTAATATGTCATATTTCTACACACAAACCATAATGCCATGATTCACCGTCCACACACAATTCCTTTACCATTACTCAAAGCATTATCGTAGTATAATGCAGTGTTTCTCATCTCTCATCATATCTTTTTTTGGCCTAGAGCAGGGATAGGTGTTTGATCAGGGTTAGAGCTAAACTCTGCAGGAAAGTGGATCTCGCGAGCCAGATTTGAGTATTACTGGCCTAAAGTATAATTTCACATCAGACTGCTGAGCATCTTCACTTTTTTTTCTATTTACAGGTAATTTGTGCTTCACAGCTGGAAGCATTCCTAACTTTTCCTGCCAGTAGTTTACTTTAGACAACTTTGGCTGGCAAAAATGGTCATGCTCCGAACAAGTCTGAAGGGCAGCAGTTTTTACCATCTCAAAGTAATATGAACACCTCTGACATCAAATGAAATGTTTCATCTGTGGTTCAGTATATGTTGGACTGAGGAATATCTTTTGACACAAGTTTTGTGTCCAAGAACCATTCGTTCTTATGTATTATGATGTCTTTGGTTGCTATAGAATTAATCACATAGCGACTGCATGAATTATAATTCTTTCATGCTGTTCATTTGAATTGCCTCTTGAATACTTAGTGTGTTAGACGACAGTTAATTATTTTCTTTTTTAATCTTTAGACAGAACGACAGAAAGAGAGACAGACATACAGCGGGCGGACAGACAGATGGCCAGACAGACGAACGAACGCGGGCGGACAGGCGGGCGGATGAGGCGGGCGGGCGGGCGGGCAGGGCAGGCGGGCGGACAGATAGAGAGACAGACAGACGGGCAGGACGGGCGGGCGGGCGGGCGGGGACGGACGAACGAACAGACAGACAGACGGGCAGACAGACAGACAGACAGACAGACAGACGGCCAGACAGACAGACAGACAGACAGACAGACGGAGACAGACAGAGCGGACAGACAGATGGCCAGACAGATGGCGGACAGAGCGGGCGGATGGACAGAACGAACAGACAGACAGACGGGCGGGCGGGCGGGCGGGCGGGACGGAGGCGGACGGGCGGACAGAATAGAGACAGACAGACAGACAGGCGGGCGGGGGGCGGGCGGACGAGACAGACAGACAGACAGACAGACGGCCAGACAGACAGACAGACAGAGACGGGCGGACAGACGGGCGGACAGATAGAGACAGACAGAGCGGGACGGGCGGACAGACGGGACGGGCCAGACGGGCGGACGGATGGATGGACAGACAGACAGACAGACAGACAGAGCGGCCAGACAGACAGACAGACAGACAGACAGAAAGAGTGACAGACAGACAGACAGACAGACAGACAGACAGACAGACAGACAGACAGACAGAAAGAGTGACGGACAGACAGACAGACAGACAGACAGACAGACAGACAGACAGACAGACAGGCGGCCAGCCAGACAGACAGACAGACAGACAGACAGACAGAAAGAGTGATGGACAGACAGACAGACAGACAGACAGACAGACGGCCAGACAGACAGACAGAAAGAGTGACAGACAGACAGACAGACAGACAGACAGAAAGAGTGACGGACAGACAGACAGACAGACAGACAGACAGACAGACAGACAGACAGACATAACACATGAGCACCAGAGCTTTTAAACAGCACAATAAAGCATCAAGCATGCTCTAGTTCAGCGAGAGTATCACTCAAAGCAGTACAACATGACATTTATCCCTCCTGCTCGACAAAACCCTTCACAAACAAACAGCAAATACTTCCCAGCCTGCCGTAGATTCACAGCAGCTTCATTGAATTAAAGCGTGATTGATTTCGAGGGCTGGGATGGGAGACTTGTTATTTTTCCATACTCAAAGGCAACACGACTCTGACAGAGTCTCTGCTGCTTAAATTAAAGGGAATAGCGATCAAATAGAGGAGATGTGTCTTACCCAGGTAAGTGACCATCCTTGCCCAATTAAAGCAGCAGATCTGACACAGGGCTCCTGGGGTGCAAGCACAGTTCACTCAATAAATATTGACTGTTATGTTCTGTCTCTCTCTCTCTTTCATTTCTTCCCAGTCCAACTTTCTCTTTCTTTCACTCTTTTCCCATCAGTCTTCAAGTACACAACTTTGGCCGTCTCCAGGGGATAAACCTCACCTCACTTGTGCTTGTTACACGAAGGAAACGACATTTCTGTTTGTCTTGGAGAAAACGTGACTCAAAGCAACAGAAATAAAGCAAACAATCAGTTTTTTTCACTGCCAATTTTGCCCGATTGAAAAGCAAACGGAAGCAGAGAACTCATTGTGTTTTCTATCCACCTCTTCATTATTTCAAAGAGAGACAGAAATGGCTTTTTATTTTCCTTCAATACAAACAGCAAGAGAAAACACAATCTTAAGTCAGAATAAAGGAGCCAGACAAAAGCCTTTGTTTTTGCCATCTAAATGTACTTGGGAATTAAAAATCAATTTGAGTTTGAAAATAGTTTGATATTTTGCTTGTGAAATCATTTCATTTAAAAGAACAGTTGACCCAAAAATGAAAATTGTATTCATATTTATTCACCATTATGTTGCAGTGAGAGATCTCTGAAGTCACCTGAGTCAGTGGCCAAAAATAGATAAGTAAATAAAAATATTTATTTTGGCTGGCTCTTCTGGATGAACCGATTCGAGTGATTCTGTCCATCACGAGGAATCATCACGAGTTAAATATACTCAGGCCATCCCATGGTGTAGATGAGGTTGTTTCCTCATCAGAAGTGTTTGGAGAAATGTAGCATTACATCACTTTCTCACCAATGGATCCTCTGCAGTGAATGGGTGCCGTCAGAATTTGTTCTCACAAACACACTGTTTATTGCTTCACAAGAGGTTAATTTGATTGACTGGAGTAATATGGATTACTTGTGAATTATTATGGCATTTTTATTATCAGCTGTTTAGACTC
Organism: Gymnocypris eckloni scoliostomus; assembly: GCA_027564155.1. NCBI lineage: Eukaryota > Metazoa > Chordata > Actinopteri > Cypriniformes > Cyprinidae > Gymnocypris > Gymnocypris eckloni. Next base: position 28,093,915 of record CM050414.1, read on the forward strand.
TCATTCTGACGGCACCCATTCACTGCAGAGGATCCATTGGTGAGCAAGTGACTGAAGTACAATGACGAAGTAAACTCATATACATCTTGGATGGCCTGAGAGTAAATATATTTTTGGGTGAGCTACTCCTCTAATGATCCAGTCACAACGATTCTCAAATTAATATCGCTCGTAGTTTGGAAAACAACAAGGGTAAATATTGATTTTTCATTTTTGGGAACTATTCCTTTAATGATACATTCTCAATGATTATCGAATTAATTGGAAAGCAATATTAGGTATGAATATAGAATTATTATTTTTGCGGTGAACTCTTTATTTAAATAATCTGTCACATTATGGGTTGCCAGATAACTGAAAAGTTATTACTGTTTATTTTGGCTCTGAGAAATTACTGATGAGGTCAATAATGAGTGCAAAACACACCTCGACCAGGCATTTGCTTTGTATTTATTAATGCAATAAAACAGTTGGCGCTTCAAAGCTTGAATATATAAGCAAAGACCTGGGAAAACAAATTAAAGCATAAATTCAATGTGCTGGAACTTCACAGTGAGGGCAGCACACTAATCTGTGCATCTTAATTAACAGTTCTGTCATTATGGGCATCTTCACACAGTGGAAACTGGTCATATTAAGAGGAAAGTCTTGGTGGTATCTGTGCAGAAACGTAATTAAATGCTTCTATCTTTTATTAATGTATTATACATTTATTGTAGGCAAAACTATGTGTTCTACCCAAAGGTCTGCTTTTACAATAGAGCAATATTATTCTATATCTGAAAAAGTGGAAGATCATGACAAATGCTTTATCTTTACAGACATAACCTATAATTTGATTTACAGGATGATTTATGATTTATGAAGTTTTATGGTTTCCTGAAGGAATAAGACCACAACACTCCTCTTTTCTCTAGAGGACATTCTGGAGAAGGACACTGATAACAGAGCTGGTAAAGATACAATCAATCAATACTGCAGTATGAAATTATATTCCCCTCCATGTATAATCCTCCAGGAGACAACAACCCAACCAGGACTGCTGCTGATACAAAACACCATTCGGACATTTAACACAACCCATAATCTCAGTGTGGTTCACTTTCAGGGTTTAAGGAGCTACTTCTGAGGGAATAATTTGAACAATTTTAAAATATTAATTTTTGCTACATCATTCTCACCTGTATATGAGATTTTGTGGTCTCATGTAATAATTTAATATCTTTATATTATATCAATTTGAAAAATACATAGAAAAGATTAAATTAAATAAGTAGCTGTATAGATGTAAGCTCATGATTATGAACAAATATATATAATTAAGATGTTTCTGAAAGAAGTCTTTTATGGCCATATCTGTATTTATTTCACCAAAACTACAGTAAAAACCAGTAATATTACTAGTTATACAAAGTAATATTGTGAAATACTTTTAAAAACTGCTTTCTATTTAGATATATTTCAAAATGTAATCTTCAGTGTCACATGGTCTTACAGAAATCATTTTAATAAGCTGATTTGCTGCTCAAGACAAATTAATATTTTTATCATAAATGTTAAAACATTATTTGCTGCTTAGTATTTTTGTGGAAACCATACACCACCATTTAAAAGTTCCTAATAAGTAATATTTTTTTTAAAAGCAAGGATGCATAAAATTGATCAAAAGTAACAATAGATTGATATTTCTAATAAATGCTGCTCATTGAACTTTCCATTTAAAGAATCGTGAAAAAAGTTTCAAATTTCCACAAAAGATATTAAGCAGCAAACACAGTTTTCGGCATTGATAATAAGAACCATTACAAATAATCGAGTGCCAGTAATACCTGATAATAATTGTACAGCAATTCAGCATTAAAACAATCTGAAGTATTTGAAACTTTTGACCGTAGTCTATATTTGATCAGTGACCTAGAAATAGTGCAGAATATTAAATATTTATTTCATCATTTCATGATAAATTCATATAGGCTATTCAAAATCTTAACAAAATCACAGATATGTAGCATACTCTTAGACGTTTGTAACCCACTGTTTAATCGATCAAATAAGAAAGAAAGACTTTCACCCAATCACCCAATGAAAGAAAGCAAAATAAGTCACTTTTGGGTTCTTTTTATTATTATTTCTTCCATTTGTGTGTGAATATAATATCTTTTGTCAAACTACAGTACAGCTATGAATTGCTCTCTACCATTTGATACGCATAAGACTGCACCTGAGAGAGAAAGCATTCAGTAATGATTCATTCAGTCACTTTTATGACTGAAATGAAAACCAAGTCATCACAAGCACTGCATAAACACACCACACTTCTTCTGCACCGCTTCCCTTGATACGCAAAGCCACTTTTGTATCAGCGTGGCGTGAACAAACAAAGCGATTTATTTTCCTCCCCGGTCATATTTCCTCTCAAGCAGACAGCAGCGCTCAGTCTTGTTAATGGTTTTGGTATTTGAGTTTAACTGGAGTTATGGCAGAAATGTGTTTCTGGCTCACTGGTTCATATAGATCATGATTACCGCAGTCATAACATCAGAAGCCAAAGCGTCGTCTTTCGATTCCATCGGTTGGTCACGCTTTATAACCCCTGATTACGGCGTAGTGATCAAATGAACCGCTGTGCATTGAGGACTGTTGCAGGAAACAATGAATCCACTTTACAGCAAACGCTGGTGATGATGTGTTGATGGCAAATCTGTGAGAAATTGCTTACTGGGTGGTTGCTTTGGAAAGTATGAAATACAACCGAACCTCATTTCCACCCTCCATACGTGCAAGTTTTCTGTTTCACGTCCCAGAAAGTCATAGTGATTCAATAAGTTGAGTATAGTGTTACACACAGCTGTGGATATTTAAAATGAATTCAGAAGTCTGCTCTGATAAACTCTTCTGTTCACATCAAAGATCAAATTCAATCAAAAACCATAATTGAGTTAAACCTCAATGGCTAATGTCTTCAAAGTGTAAAATAATACAATAAATACGAGACATGCTTCTTCAAAATGTGTCATTTTTGAAGAAACGCTATAATAAGCAAAGAAAAATACATTTTGATTATTTTTACTGTTTAAGTTATGACAATGATAATTGACTTATGACAAATTTATTATGACATTTAAACACTAAATATAATTTTTAATGTATTTAATGTAGTCGCAATATCTACCTTTTATCAAAACAAAGTAATTAAATGTCCAGAAGACCTTTAGAAAAGACCAAAATCATAAGTATATTAAATATTAAACTATACACAGTATATTATACATGCATTGTATTATTATTTCATCTGTTATTAATTTGATCATTAATATAATATACATAATATAATATAATAAATCTGTCAAAAAGAGACCATTAGAGACCATTCTTTCAAAAATAGGTTATTATGACAGTCACCATTTAAATAATTACACCTCGACAACAAAGTATAATAATAACTAGAATGTACATTTCCAGAAGAAAATGTGAAATGGTGCTTGCAGTGGCAAAAAACACCACCCGGTTGCTAGGCAGTTGCTAGGGTGTTATGGACGGTTGCTAGGGTGTTATAGGTGGTTGCTAGGGCGTTGCTAGGCGGTTGCTAGGGTGTTCTGGGTGGTTGCTAGGCGGTTGCTAGGGTGTTCTGGGTGGTTGCTAGGTGGTTGCTAGGGTGTTCTGGGTGGTTGCTAGGGCGTTGCTAGGCGGTTGCTAGGGTGTTCTGGATGGTTGCTAGGTGGTTGCTAGGGTGTTCTGGGTGGTTGTTCTAGGTGGCAGGGTGTTCTGGGTGGCAGGCGTTGCTAGGTGGTTGCTAGGGTGTTCTGGGTGGTTGCTAGGGCAGGTGGTTGATAGGGTGTTCTGGGTGGGGCGGTTGCTAGGGTGTTCTGGGTGGTTGCTAGGGTGTTGCCAGGTGGTTGCTAGGGTGTTCTGGGTGGTTGCAGGCGTTGCTAGGGTGTTCTGCTAGGGTGTTCTGGGTGGTTGCTAGGTGGTTGCTAGGCTGCTAGGGTGTTCTGGGTGGTTGCTAGGCGGTTGCTAGGTGGTTTCTAGGGTGTTCTGGGTGGTTGCTGTTAGGTGTTGCCAGGTGGTTGCTAGGGTGTTCTGGGTGGTTGCCAGGCTGCCCTTCTAGGGTGTTCTGGGTGGTTGCTAGGCTGTTGCTAGGTGGTTGCTAGAGTGTTCTGGGGTGGTTGCTAGGGTGTTGCCAGGTGGTTGCCAGGGTGTTCTGGGTGGTTGCAGGCGGTTGCCAGGGTGTTCTGGGTGGTTGCTAGGGTGTTGCTAGGTGGTTGCTAGGGTGTTCTGGGTGGTTGCTAGGGCGTTGCCAGGGTGGTTGCTAGGGTGTTCTGGGTGGTTGCTAGGTGGTGCCAGGCGTTGCCAGGAGGTTGCTAGGGTGTTCTGGGTGGTTGCCAGGCGGTTGCACAGGTGGTTGCTAGGGTGTTCTGGGTGGTTGCTAGGGTGTTGCTAAGTGGTTGCTAGGGTGTTCTGGGTGGTTGCAGGTTGCCAGGTGTTCTGGGTGGTTGCTAGGCGGTTGCTAGGTGGTTGCTAGGGTGTTCTGGGTGGTTGCTCGGGTGTTGCTAGGTGGTTGCTAGGGTGTTCTGGGTGGTTGCTAGGCGGTTGCTAGGGTGTTCTGGGTGGTTGCTAGGGTGTTGCTAGGTGGTTGCTAGGGTGTTCTGGGTGGTTGCTAGGAGGTTGCTAGGGTGTTCTGGGTGGTTGCTAGGGTGTTGCTAGGTGGTTGCTAGGGTGTTCTGGGTGGTTGCTAGGGCGTTGCTAGGCTGTTGCTAGGGTGTTCTGGGTGGTTGCTAGGCGTTTGCTAGGGTGTTCTGGGTGGTTGCTAGGGTGTTGCTAGGTGGTTGCTAGGGTGTTCTGGGTGGTTGCTAGGTGTTTGCTAGGGTGTTCTGGATGGTTGCTAGGGCGTTGCTAGGCGGTTGCTAGGGTAATCTGGGTGGTTGCTATGGTGTTACTAGGTGGTTGGTAGTTGTCACAGATGGTTACTATGGAGTTTGTAGCATTTTATTGGCATGATTTAGCACTTAGCTAAGCGCTATTAGCATGTAGCTATTCACTGCTAGCATGTGTAGCATGTAGCAAGTCCTGTTTGCTAGCATGAGTCAAAAGAGCCAACCCCCATCTCTATACGATGTTCTGATGCAGAGATATTGGTCTTGCAAAACGGTTGCTAGGGTACTCTGTTTGGTTGTTAGGGAGTGGCTTGGCAGCTGCCAATCATGAAGCTCCAAAGTCAGTGTGAATGTATAAACCAACCCCCATCTCTATACGATGTTCTGATGCAGAGATATAGGTCTTGCAAAACGGTTGCTAGGGTACTCTGTTTGGTTGCTAGGGAGTGGCTTGGCAGCTAGCAATCACGATACTCCAAAGGCTTCTTGTCAGTGTGAATGATATAAACCAACTCCCACGCCTCTGTGACATTCAGAATGGAAGATATTCCTCTGTGAATTTTGGTTGCTAAGGTGGTCGACAATGGTTGCTAGGGCGTGGCCAGTGAGTGTTGAGGTGATTCAGGATTGGCTGCTTGCTGCCCCGAGTCAAACGAGCCCACCCTCATGTTTCTATGACACTTCTATCCTGAGATATCCCTTTGATCTCTTTCAATGGAAGTCTATGGGACGTGTTGCTAAGGTGCTCTAAATGGTTGCTAGGGGCGTGGCTTGATAGCTTCACAATGATCTTGAGATGCTGATTGGTCGTCTGAGTCAAATGAGCCCGCCCCCTTGTCTCTATGACACTGTGATCCAGAGTTATGTTTGAAAAGTTTCTAGGTGTAGGGACGCCCATTTCATGGGCCGCCTACACACCATAGAAAGTCAATGGGGCAACTTTGGGACGCTCCTGCCCCAGGGTGCAACTTTTACCCCATTTTGAGGTATGGTCTTACAGAGCCTGCCAGCCTCTTCAAATGTGGCAAATTTCACATTTCTGTGAAATCCACTCTCTGAGCCACGAGGCATCAAAGTTTTTGCAATGTTAAGTTTATGCGTTTTTTGGGCGCTATTTCGCCCCTGGGCGAACATCGCACTCGATCGCTTATAAAAGTCATAGCACACCATTCTCGATTAGGCGCACGTTTTGACACCTCATTCATGGCTCTGTGACAAAACTGCGGAGGAGTAGCCGAAAAAGTGGAATTTGGAAATGGCGGATAACACTAATGTTGCCTTGCCATATATGGCAAGCACCATTAATAAGCAGAAAGCGGAGACTTTTGTACACAGAATTGTCCACATAAAACTCCAAATGTGTTTCTGAGTGTAAACAACACGAAACGATGGAGCGGCTCTCAGATATGAAACAAGACCAGCAGAAAGGCAAAGATTTGTAAGAACAATGACCCAGTGACAGGAGCGCGGGAGAAACCGGGCAGGGTGTGAAAACCAAAGACAGCTGATGGGTTTCTGTGCGAGGTGTTGCATGTAACCTTCAGTCTGCTGGGACAGAGCTGCTTTGTGTTAAAGTTCCTCCAGCGTTCCTCTGATGCTCGTGTTATTTTATCTGTCTCAGACATATGTCCCTCGTCACTCTGTGTTCTTATCAGGCGTCTCTCCGAGTGAGGCCTTGACCAGCCCGAGGGAGGAGATGATCTTTCCTCTAAATGCACTCTCTCCACTGTAGGCCCTTGTGATCCGGAGCGCTGTCACTCGTCCTGACCCAGGTGAACAGTGAAGAGAAGAGGTTGTGGTGCTGCAGATTACGGTGTGTGTGTGTGTGTGTGTGTGTGTGTGTGTTAGCTGTAAAAGTACTCCACAGCTGTGGGCCGGTGTCTTGCTGTGACAGCCGTCTGTCAAAGATGACATTTTCTCATGCAGATTTACCCGTTGTGTGACCTTACTAAAAATTCAACCTGATATCACGCTTCCCATCCAGAGAAAACCTGTCAACTTAAACAATCCACTTTACCCTCTCAAACGGTTGAGATTACACTGATTTGATTCATTATTATTATTTATAAGGGTTACACTTTATTTTAAGGTGTCCTTGTTACAGTTTAATTATACATTTAAGTACTGAGTAATATTAACTATACTACATAATATTAGTAATATTTAACTACTACATGTACTTACTATATGGTTAGGCTTATGGTCACTTGCATGTAATTATGCATAATTAGGTGTTATTATAATAGTAAGCACATTCAACGTGTAACAAGGACACCTTAAATTAAAGTGTTACCTTTATACGTTTTTAACCCATAAAGAAATATATGTTCCATTTGATATAATATATCATATATATTGCATAATGCATTTAATGCATGTTTGAAATGATGAGATGAAGACTCCAGTTTGATCATATAGCTTTTCCAACATTGACAGCATTTGCAACCCATTTTACCTCAACTGAAGGATTTCTGAGAAAAATTACAATATTTAAGGAATAAAACTGTAGATTTTATTCGACATGAATTGATAAGTAAATAAGGCCAATTTAGATTTGTATTCACAAAGATCATTCGTGTACTGTTGCTTTAACAAACTCAATAACAGCACACTGAGGAATGTTTAAAGTAACAGTACCTTTTAATTTGCAAAAACAAAAAAATACTATATTTTCAAGAACGATATAGTGGTTCTATTTAAGAAGCACGTTATGAACATAAGGTGATCAGGAAGAAGTCACCTGCTAGCAAAATAAAGTGCATTATGTCCTTTGATATAAGTGTTTGCCATACAAGTGTAAAATGGCAGCAGGAGGTGAAACCGCATACTGGTTTTATTCTGTTGAAATTATAACTAACAGATTCATCGGTGATCCATGTATAAATACATTTGTGCAGTTCTCAGTTCATTTGCCACGGAAATAATCTGCAGATTCATTAATGGGGAAATTACCCAGAGAGCCCCAGAACTACCCATTTAAAACAATGCTTCATCTACTTTCAATTACATCTAAAGCTCAGAGGAATACTGAGAAGATCCAGCTGTTGTGCCATTAAACCTTGTATGTGTGAATGGATCGTTTCCAGTGCCTATGCTTCAAGGATAGTGTTTCAATTCCATGCATATTTTAATCCATTATGAGGCATCATGAAACACATGTATATGAATGAAAACACGGATTCACATGAGAACCAACAGCGAGCTCACTGGCTAAATAGATAAGGGCTGTTTCCAGGCTTTAATTCAATTCATTACCTTGTAAGATGCTGTTTCGAGCTGAAAACAGCTTTGAAAAAACCATTTCTACACTACAGCTATGAACAACAGACTGAATGATAAGCTGAATGACAGAACTATAGACAGCATGATAGAACGACAGACAAAACAGCGGGCAGAAGAAAACATAGAACGAGAAAACAAAAGAACAAATGATAGAAGCAAAGAACCATCAACAGAATGAACGATAGACAGAATTACAGACATCATGATATACCCATAAACAGAACGACAGAACCAAAAACAAAAGACAGAATGAAAAAAGATAGAACGAAGGACAGAAAGAAAGATAGAAAGAATGATAGAGAGAAAGATAGTCGGAAGGATATTTAGATTATTGCATCGACAGAACAATAACAGAACAGATGATGAATGAACAAAAGGCAGATATACAGACAGCATGATATACTCTATATATATATATATATATATACACAGTGTTGGGAAGGTTACTGTGGAAATGTAACAGATTACAGATTACAAGTTGCCCTATTTAAGATCTAATAAGTAGTGTAACTTTTCAATTACTTTAGTAAAGTAATGTAACTGATTACTTTTCTAAATGTCTAATGTTTTCAACGGTTAATCATTTTCAAACATGTAAACCAGGCAGGGTTACCCTTACAATAGTACTCAACACTGATTACTGTCAGACTTTCAAAATCCTTCATCTCTTGAATTACGATTATAATATTTTAATTTTAAAGGAGACATTGGATGCGACAATCTCTTGTAAGCAATGCAGGTGTTTTGTAGTTTTGTGATGTAGAAGAACATACGAGTTTTAATTTTCTCCTGACATCAGAGCCACGGAGGACGCAGTGCATTAGCTTTGTTTTTGAAGGTAATGCTCCTACAATGACTCCAGAATGCTTTCTGAATGAGGGACAATTCAAGGCGGGTTTTGTTAAAAAGTTCAAACTCAAGGATGGATCAGTACCCATTGTTCGTGATCCAGCTACACCTCCAGAAGAAATAAGTCTCACACTTTATATTTTTTATGATTATTTGCAAATCTCATTTGCTTTTCCAAGGAAGAGAGGGGCGGGGTGAGCAAAGCTCATTAGCATTTAAAGGGACATGCCCCAAAACGAGTCACTGTGAGCAGAGCAAGGTAAAAATGTGTTGTTTCACACAACCACTGAGGAATTTGAAACAAAGTATGTTTGCAGACCTTTCATGAAAACCCTAAAGGATCATACCAACTTGTGGAAGATAGGCATCCAATGTCAACTTAAAAAAGCCCGGCCACCACAAAGTCAGACTTACTTTAAGATCATTCTGAGGTATATTTAAAATCATAACAAGATATATTTTATTAGTTTTTATTTTAATATTCACATAGACAATGCTGAAATCAAAACTACAAAAGAAATTGTAACTGTTTTAAACACTTTTGACCTGATTCAGCATGTGCACGGACCGACACACAATCGTGGACACACTCTAGATTTACTCATCAGTAGAGGTCTAAACATTTCATCCATTGTCATTAAGGATGTAGCTCTGTCTGATCACTTCTGTATTTTCTTTGATATATTGATCTTTGTCACCACTGAATCTAGATCTGTCTCTGTCAGAAAGAGATGCATTAATGAGAACACTAGTGTGCTATTTATGAAGGCAATATCTTTAACACCGAGCATTTCTGCAGACTCTGTTGATCTTCTCCTGGATTCATTTGACTCAAAAGTTAAGAATGTTATTGATGATATTGCACCGATAAAGGTCAGCAAGAAGAATGGCAGACAAAAATAATTTTGGAGAAAATCAACAGCAGTTCAGAATATGAAAAGACAATGCAGAAAAGCTGAGCGGATGTGGCGGAAGACTAAACTAGAAATACACTATAGCATCTATAAAGACAGCCTTCATGCTTTCAATTTGGAACTAGCCACAGCTAGACAGACCTTCTTCTCAAACCTTATAAACAGTAACTTAAACAACACTCGCACTCTTTGCTACTGTTGAGAGACTGACAAACCCCCAAGTCAGATTCCCAGTGAAATGCTCTCTGACAGCAAATGCAATGAGTTTGCTTCCTTCTTTTCAGAGAAGATCAGTAATATCAGGAAGGAGATTGGCACATCTTCCTGTAATACAGAGGTCACACAGATTCGACAGCAATCTCAAAAAGAAGTGACTATGTCTGGTTTTAAAACAATTGATAGCAAAATTTTAGAAGAAATAGTACAGCATCTTAAATCGTCAACCTGCTATCTTAACACACTTCCCACATCTTTTTCAAAAGTGTGCTTAACTGTTTAGAAGCAGATCTCTCAGAAGTGGTGAACACCTCACTTCTTTCTGGGACTTTTCCAAACTCCCTGAAAACTGCAGTTTTTAAGCCCCTTCTGAAAAAGCGCAATCTTGATAACACCATGTTGAGCAACTATAGACCAATATCAAATCTTCCTTTCATAGGTAAGATTATTGAAAAGGTAGTTTTAATCAGCTGAACAACTACTTAAACTCAAATGGATTCCTGGATAATTTTCAATCTGGTTTCCATGCATCACAGCACAGAGACAACACTCATTAAGATAATAAATGATATTCGCTTTAATTCTGATTCTGGCAAAATATCAGTGCTGGTACTACTAGATCTTAGTGCTGCGCTTTGACACTGTCGATCATAACATACTTCTAGAGAGACTGGAAAACTGGGTCGGGCTTTCTGGGATGGCACTCAAATGGTTCAGGTCATACTTAGAAGGGAGAGGTTATTATGTGAGTATAGGAGAGCATAAGTCTAAGTGGACGCCCATGACATGTGGAGTCCCACAAGGCTCAATTCTTGCACCGCTCTTGTTTAGCCTGTATATGCTCCCACGAAGTCAGATAATGAGGAAGAACCAAATTGCCTATCACAGCTATGCTGATGATACCCAGATCTACCTAGCCTTATCTCCAAATGATTATAGCCCCATTGACTCCTCTGCCAATGCATTGATGAAATTAACAGTTGGATGTGCCAAAACTTTCTTCAGTTAAACAAGGAGAAAACTGAAGTCATTGCATTTGGAAACAAAGATGAAGTTCTCAAGGTGAATGCATACCTTAACTCTAGGGGTCAAACAACTAAAAATCAAGTCAGAAATCTTGGGGTGATTCTGGAGACAGACCTTAGCTTTAGTAGTCATGTCAAAGCAGTAACTAAATCAGCATACTATCATCTCAAAAACATTGCAAGAATTAGATGTTTTGTTTCCAGTCAAGACTTGGAGAAACTTGTTCATGCCTTTATCACCAGCAGGGTGGATTATTGTAATGGTCTCCTCACCGGCCTTCCAAAGAAGACCATTAGACAGCTGCAGCTCATCCAGAACGCTGCTGCCAGGATTCTGACCAGAACCAGAAAATCTGAGCATATCACACCAGTCCTCAGGTCCTTACACTGGCTTCCAGTTACACTTAGGATTGATTTTAAAGTACTTTTACTCGCTTATAAGTCACTCAATGGTCTAGGACCCAAATATATGTCAGATATGCTCACTGAATATAAACCTAACAGACCACTCAGATCATTAGGATCGAGTCAGTTAGAAATACCAAGGGTTCACACAAAAACAAGGGAGTCCGCTTTTAGCTATTATGCCGCCCGCAGCTGGAACCAGCTTCCAGAAGAGATCAGATGTGCTAAAACATTAGCCGATTTAAATCCAGTCTCAAAACTCATCTATTTAGCTGTGCATTTGTTGAATGAGCACTGTGTCCGAACTGACTGCATTATTTTATGTATAATCCTATTCTATTTAACTGTTTTAAATTTCATTTTAAATCAATTTCTATATCATTTTAAAATTCCTTGTTTTACTATTTTTAACTCCTTGTTTTTATTGCTGTGAATGATTATTTCACTTTCTTTTATGTAAAGCACTTTGAATTACCACTGTGTATGAAATGTGCTATATAAATAAACTTGCCTTGCCTAGTTATGATACTGTTTTTGAGATCAAATCTTTGCATAGCTATGACAGGAATCTCCAATGCCTTGGAAAAAACAGTTAATCTTAAAAAATGAAGCATAGCTATACATAAACCATAAAGGAAATAAAAGAGTTACCGAGTAAGCATGTGTCCTATTCTGTGTTCTAAATCTGAAATATTGGTGATTCATATTTTAGAGCGGTCACTGCAATTTATGAAAAAAGTCAATTAAATCTGTATGCTGGGGTGTGTGTGAAATATCTTTGTAATCCTTAACATTTTCATAAGTAACTGTAATTTAATTACATATTTATTCTCAGTAACTGTAACTGATTACAATTACTTTTATTTCATAATTAAATTACATAATTCCATTAGCTAATTACTTCCCAACACTGTGCATACAGACTGCATATAGAACACTGAATGAATGTTAGAATTTCAGACAGAATAATAGATAGCACCATACATAGACAGACAGACAGACAGAATGAACAACAGACAGATATACAGACAGAACACAGAAGGAATGATAGACAGAGCGAATGATATACAGACAGACAGACAGACAGAATGAATGTTAGAATTTCAGACAGAATAATAGATAGCACCATACATAGATAGACAGATCGAACGATAGACAGACAGACAGACAGACAGAACACAGAATGGATGATAGACAGAGCGAATGATAGACAGACAGACAGAGTTGAAGAGTTCAGATGCAAAAGCCTCTAAGTGCTGTTAGAAATGTTCTTCTAAAATGAGTGTTTTTATCAGGCTCCTTTTTTATGTTTAGTCGTTTCACTTTAATTACAAAAGAACCTATACATTGCTATTAGAAAAAAAAATTGAATTTCAGATGAAAATTTCATAGAAGCACTTAGAAGCTTTTGCATCTGAACTCTTCAATTATAGAACACAGAGTGAATGATATACAGAACGACAGATGGACAGATTTAAGCGTCTACATTCATTAACTCACTATTGAATTCACTGAATGGAATAAAGCATCATAACCACGAACTCGCTTTCTCATGATGTTGTATCACATTCCACTTTGATTTTGGGGCCATCAGCTCTGACTCGTGTGTGTGTGTGTGTGTGTGTGTCTCTGTCTCTGTGTCTGTCTGTGTCTGCGTGTGTGCGTGCGCGCATGTGTCTGTGTGTCTGTGTCTGTGTCTGTGTCTGTGTCTGTGTCTGTGGGTTCCGTTTTTCTTCCCACGGAAAGGGCAACCCAGTGTACAAAGGATATTACTCGGTATTCCACAATTGGTTTTTTTTTTTTTTTTTTTTCACAAAGGATAACCAGGTAATAAACCTGGAAAAACAGAAAATGCAACGTTTCAATTTTCATACATACAAACAGCCCCAGTTCATTACCTCAATATCCCAATAACAATAAATAACATTAGTCAAAATACAAATATATAATAATATTAATACTATAATAACAATAATAATCATCATCATAAAGCAGACAAGAAAACATTTTAAATTAAGAGCTTACCAAGTGGCTGCACACCGGGTTGAAAGTCATTACAAATCAAATTAATCTTGCACTTCCTTTTTATAGTAAACACCGGTCACATGTTTCTCACAGGACACTCCTCTCTTAAAGGGGCACTACACTATAACCTGCTAAACCTCAAAAATTTCTCCATAAGTGTTATTTGCAACATGTATACACTTTTTATATATTTATAAACATTTGATTAAACAAAAATCTCACAAATGACCGAACTCCACAGAAAACACAACACCTCCCACTTAAGTTCCTGATCTTATGATCCAGGGAACTTACCAAATCACTCAAAGGACCCCTCTTAGTGACACTTTTTTTTTTTTTTTTTTTTAAAGAGGGCCCTTAACATTGCACAATATCTATATCTTTGTGTCTGATGAAGGCACGACAGATGGAGGAGCAGCTTAGTCCAATGTCTGTCAATCACATCCCCTTTGGCAGGTGTGTGGTGTACTGCCCGGTATGCGAGGTATGGGATGTGCATGCTCTTACTTCTTCATGTATCTGCAATTTGATAGGCATGGTGGCAGCGTTAGGCTTGCACCAACCAGCCAACAGGGGTAAGGACAATGACAGGTGACAAAGATTTGGACCAGGGGAAAGGGCAGAGTGCAGTATGAGAGGGTTCAGGAAGAAGCAGGTGTCATGGCGGCTAGGGTGGATGAGTTTTTCCTCCACCGGAAGAAGGACCACCAATCTTCTCACGCCTCTTCTGATAACTGTCCTGGGCAGTGAAGAACTCCTCTTCTTCCGGCCACCCACCAGGGAAACAGGAAGGCCAGCACATGTCACGATGTCAGCATCCCTGACAATTCCTTTACTGTCAGGATATACTGTCAGTATCCGACCCAGACGAAACTGACCTCTCAAAGCATTCGGTCAGCAACCCAGACGAGATCGCCGACTTTGACGTTCCTCTCTGTCCGGTGCCACTTATGTCGAATGAACAGATTTGGGCCAGCTAGTTCCTCCACTTTGCCCAAAACCGGTCCACTCCGATTTGAATAGCCCTTAAACGACGCCAGGATGGGTCTCTAGGTCAAGCCCGCTGGTGTCTCCTCCAAGCGATGCTCGACCCAGTATGAGGGAGTTAGGTGTCAAGTACTCAACCTAGTCTTCCTGTTCTTGAGCTTTGGCATCGATTGGGCGTTCATTTGTCAGGTTGGCTGCCTGATAGAACAGAGTTTGGAGCTCTCCCCATGTGAGAGACTGTGCAGCTCCTCCGAGGCTCATGAGCGCCCTCTTCAACAGCTTCACAGCAGCCTCCGCAGCTCCATTCCTGTGGGGTGCGTCTGCAGGGTGAAAATTCCACTTCCACTCAGTCCCGTTCTCAGCAGCTACATCTTCTATGGACGTAGCCTGCAGGCGAGCCAGATGTTTATACAGCTCACATAGAGCCGACTTGTCGGACCATAGTTTCTTTGGATGCCCCCTTAGAGCAACAAAGCGGGAGTATGCTTGGAGGAAACTTTCTGCCGATTGGTCATCGGTGAGGTCTGCATGGACGGCTCTCGAGGCCATACAACAGAAAACAATACCCCAGACCTTCTTGCTTGTCCTTCTTTTAACAGCGTCTTTCACCTCGAAGGGGCCAAAAAGGTTGAGGGTTGTATACTCGAATGGACTTGCTCTTTTGGTACGCTCTTGAGGGAGATCACTCATTACTTGCTGACACATCTTGGCTCTTTGCTTTCTGCAGGTGACACAGTTGTTCAGCACCTTCTTAACTGTTCTTTGTCCCTGCATGATCCAGGCTTTCCTTCTTGTCCGTAGAAGGGTAGAGGCAACACCTTCATGATTTTCTTCATGTGCCTCCCTGGCCAGTAGGGTAGCGAGCCACGACTGGCATGGGATTAGCGGTACAGCCACTCTATCCTCATTCCAGTGTTGGATTCTCCCTCCGCAGAGCAAGAGTCCTGTCTTTCCCTCCTTCTGAACAACTAGGCGATCCAAGGTTGTGTCCCGGAACTCGAAACCATCTTGAGCTTCGAGAGCTAGATCCTTGAAAGCTGTTGCTCTTTTTTCCACAGACAGGTATGGTCTTGCCTCCCACTTTGACCAAACTGGGGCCGGGCTGTTGCCTAGCCAGATTTCTACTGCTTGTCTCATCCAAGCGATGGTCCCGCATAACCGTGCCAGTGAACTGAACCTTCGGGGGTCCACAAGGCGCACAAGTGCAACACTGGTTGGGCATGACCATTTCCTGGGCTGGGCTCCTGTTGTAACCAGTGCTGAGAACGCCTTCCAAGTCCCCGATCTCTTTACAACAGAGGGGTTGATCTCTCCGGCAGTTTTCACAGGCCAATCTGATTCAGGCAACTTCAAAAATTCTGGGCCTTCCTGCCAGACTGATCCTTCAGCAAGCTCCTCAGGGGATGCTTCTCTTGTGAGGAGGTCAGCGACATTCTGTCTTCCTTCGACCCACCTCCAGCTATCCATTGATCCGCCTTGTGGATTTCTCCAATCCGGTTTGCAAAAAATGTCTGATAGCCATAACTATCCTTCTGGATAGCTCCCAGTATTGTCTGACTATCGACAAAATGGATCCACCGATTGACCTTGATGTAGCAGTGCTTCTCGAAGTATGTCTTCAGGCGGGATGCAAAGACAGCCCCGCACAGCTCTGCTTTAATGACATCACCTTTCTGGTCTAGAGGAGTGAGCTTGGCCTTTGATTCAACCAGCTTCACTACGACTCCATCTTCTGTCTCCGCCGTAGGTAAAGAACGGCTCCGTAGGAAGCTTCACTACCATCGAAAACGTGATCCCCATTGGGCGACCTATAGCTCCAAGGGGTGTGAGACTCCTGTCGAATTTAATTTGGCCAAGCCTCACATTTTGTTCAAAGAGTTTTATTGCAGCCTCTCGAAGACGTGGCGAAAGAGGATCGTCCCAGGTGTCCTTGGAGGGATGGTCTCTTCCTGCTTCCTGAAAGGACTTTCTTATGAGCATCACTCCTTGTTGCTTGGCAGGTGAGGCCAGGCCGATGGGGTCATAGAACCCTGCAATCTGACTCAGCAGCATGCGTCGGGTAAGAGGGTCGGGGGTGCTGCCTCTGATCTCATCCTCTTGTAGATCCAGACCGGTCCTCATCTTTCCTCGCCTCCTTGAGAAGTTCACTGACGTCAGCACACGGAGTTTATCAGATTCAGGTTCATATCCCAATCCCAATGCCTTGTTCTCCTCGTCCCGCATCTGGTTGGGAAGTATCAGAGTCTTGGGCTCTGTTGACCTGACGTTGCTGGGGTCAATGGGATTTTCACTCCTCCCACATTGGCCTGTCAGGACCCAGGGCTTGAGGGAGAAGCCACCTGCTTTTAGGATCTCTTCCACTCCTTCAGTCATCCTAATCAGAGTTTGGAGATCATCATGCGCCAAGATGTCGCCCACATAGCAGTCCTCTGTCAGGATCCGACATTCTTCAACCATGGATGTGAACTGAGGCAGGTTTGCCGTCTCTCTCATGGCAACCTGAGCGATGCATCCGGCAGGCTTGTCGCCGATGTTGACTCTGACGACGGCAAACACACCGATTTCATCTTCGGGGTTATCCCTCCAGAGGAATCGATGGAGATGGACCTCCTCGTCCTTCAGCCACACTGAATTATATATTTTCTTTACATCGCCAAGAGCAGCATACAATCTGCTCCTGAACCTAAGCAGGACACCTCGGATCGGGTTGAGGACATCAGGGCCTTTGTGCAGGAGGTTGTTCAGGCTCAACCCTTTGAACTCCTGGCTACTGTTCCAGACTATCCTCACTGGCGTCGAGCTAGAATGAGGATGGGGCAACCAGATGGCTGATGTACCAGAATGGGCCGTTCCAGCCCTTGATCTTTTCCTTCGTGAGCTCGATGGCTGCTCCTCTTGATACCATCTCGCGGATCTGCTCTCCATATGCCGCTTTCCACACAGGTTCTCTTCCCAGCCGAGCCTCGGTGTTCAGGAAGGTTGCTTCTACTGCTCGGCGGTTGTCTGGCAGAATCGCTGGGCTTACTTTCCATGGGTAGGCCGCATCCCAGTGCGGGGCGTCGCTGTGTTTGTCCGCTAGCACATAAGAGAGGCAGTCCTTTATCTTTTCTAAGTCCTTTTCTTCTCCAAGGGTCATCTCTTTGCCTCCCGGAGGGCACTTACTGCACTTGCAGCTCCGCATTTCGGGTCACACGCTGCTCCAATACTATCCCATTTGAACCACTCAAACACCTCCTTATTTGTGACAGTGGTGCTGCTGAGGGTCACTTCTTCCATCCTCGTTGGGTCCTCACTCAGGTCTTTGGTGTCCACAAGGACCTCCTTGTACCGTCTTGAGGATGTTCTCATAGACCTTGCAAAGTGAGTCTCAGACTGGTGCAGCATTAGGTCGACCACCTCAAGAGATCAGGGTGAGTACCGCCAACAGTTTTGCCCAATGGGCCGTCCCAGAGTACTAGATCTCCCTCCAACTTGAATGGCTGTGGAACTAGACGACCTTCCCTGTGACTGATCAGAAGATCGATTTTCTCAGGGCGGACCAGCTCTTCTGCAGCGACGTCAGGAAAGATTTTTTGCAGTTGTTGTGGAGTGACAGGCTGACTTATCTCCGCAATACTCTCTAGACCATAGCAGAGCAGTTTGTGTTCCATTACCGTCCCCTTGATGGTCTTCACTCTTAGTCGCAGGGAGTACCTTTCGGTTGTGACTGTCGTTCTCATCCCTCCTATTCCGTGAACAATTAACTTGATGCGCTCGCCTAATCAGTCCAAGCCGCTGGGCAGCGTTGTTTGTTATATAATTGGTGTCAGAGGCAAGGTCAATAAGAGTGCCTATCAGCTGGCCTGAATTAGTTGTCACTTCCAGTAACATCATTATAACTGGGTACTCTTTCATTCTACCTCCAGCAGTGCAGATCGTAGTTGAGGCTTTGTTGGAAAATGCCTTCCTGAATTCTGCTCTTAATTCCGGAGTGACTTTTGCCAGGAGCTCTTCTTGCTTGCCGGTCAGACCAAGGCCTCTTCTCTCCACCCTTTTTGTAACTTGCACCTCGCTGCCAGCGTCTTTCTCTTGAGCGATGGACTTGGGACAGAGCAGATAATGGTGAAGCTCTTCTTTACGGCAGTCCATTTTACTGCAGAGGAACTTCGGGTTGCAACGGCCATCCTTCAGATGGAAACACAGGCACCGATTGCATACCCCATGGGTCTTTAAATGGGCTTTCCTCCCCTGGATATCTAACTCTCTGAAGGCTTTGCAGGCAAACAGCCTGCCAGCGTGTGCCTCATCAGCACAGGCAGTGCACGAGCCCCAGCGTGGCTTCAACTGAGACTCTCTTCGGCCTGAGGTAGCTTTGGAGAATGCTTTCTTGATTCCTCCTTCTGACTTATCGGCTGGGCCTTTAACTGAGGATCTTCCCTCTCTAGGGCCTACCTCCAGCTGATCCAGCTCCTCCAGGATTGCTTCCTGCTTCTTCAGGAAGCGCAGTAAGCAGTCGAAGTGGTTATGTGAAGCAAACCCATTCACAGTCTCCATCTTGTGCGCAATCCATTTCTCCTTCAGAGAGCTTGGTAGTTTGCTTTCAAGGGACTGCGCTACCCAACGGTTCTTTATAACCTCCTCTTCTCTCAGGATCACAAGGTTACTAAGGGCCCGCTCCACAGCTTGGATTAGCTCAATTGCTTTCCTAGGGTTTTCCCTTTACAGCGGTAGGCCCTGAACCTCCTCGGATATCTTCAGGACGATTTTCGCCTTGTTCCCGAAGCGGTTATCGAGGCGCCTGAACATTTCATCCGCCGATGCACAGCTGGACAGAACCAAGTCTTTCTTCACCCTGTCGTCAAGACTTGCCAGGAGGTGGAACCTTGTAACACCAGCCATCCTCTGTGGGTTTCCCAGCTGTTCCAGCTCTTCCCACTCAGCCTTCCACCGATAGTAGTCAGTCATATCTCCCGAGAACCTGGGCAGGCGTGTTCTTTCAAGACTGATCTGTGGTCTGAAGCTGTACGTCCCAGGATGCAGGCCAGGGATGCTTTGTAATAGTGCATATGGAAGTGCAGCTGCTCCAGTACTGGATACAGATATTACACTGGGGATTTGGGGCTGCGTGCCAGCTCTACTGGGCCCCTCATCGAACTCGCTCTGCTCTTCATTAGTACCTGATTCTTCAACCTCTTCTCTCCCGTCAAACTCTTCTATCCGCTTCAACTTTTGCCAGCTCCGTACCCAGTCATGCAGTCTGTTGACCAGCTTGTATTGCTGCTGCTTATACACTGTTGTCTTGGCTCCAGGGACAAGACCTTCCCATTCAAACACCTTTTGCTCAAGCATTTTAATTCTTTCCACCAGGCCTTCTCTCAGGACTTGAAAGTCGTCCTCCGATAACTCCTTCATATCAGAGTTCTCCACTTCAGTACATTTCTCCTCTGCACCGTCAGCGTACAATTTAAGGTCGACATAGGCGAATTTGGACCATAACGTCTCCTTAGCGAGCCGGAGCGCTTCTGCATAGGTGGCAAGGCACATCGCCATTTTCTCCTCTACATGAACCGCTTCTTTTCCTGCTTTTTCTTCCTCACTTTCCACCTCCCCTAGAGCATCAACATATTCGAGTCCAGTGTCGTGCAACTTTCCAAAGTCCACACCAAGTGCTCTGATCTCGTCGATAAGCACCCTTTTTTCTAGGAGGTCTACAGTGAGGGACAGCCTTTTGGCTGTCTTGCTGAAAGAGCTCTGCGCTGTTGAGCGCTTTCCTTTAGGGCCACTAATTCTGCCGAATCCATTTTCCTTTCCTGCACTGACCAAGGCGCTGTTCCACAGAGGGGTCTATTCGGCCCATACCTCTTCCCTTGGTGCTCCTTCACTGGTCAATGCTGATCGGGCATAGGCAGACTTGGCTTAACGCCTCGGCCAGTTGGTTTATTACTGTTCCATTTTTCTTCCCACGGAAAGGGCAACCCAGTGTACAAAGGATATTACTCGGTATTCCACATTTGTTTGTTTATTTTTGTTTGTTTTTTCACAAAGGATAACCAGGTAATAAACCTGGAAAAACAGAAAATGCAACGTTTCAATTTTCATACATACAAACAGCCCCAGTTCATTACCTCAATATCCCAATAACAATAAATAACATTAGTCAAAATACAAATATATAATAATATTAATACTATAATAACAATAATAATCATCATCATCATCATAAAGCAGACAAGAAAACATTTTAAATTAAGAGCTTACCAAGTGGCTGCACACCGGGTTGAAAGTCATTACAAATCAAATGAATCTTGCACTTCCTTTTTATAGTAAACACCGGTCACATGTTTCTCACAGGACACTCCTCTCTTAAAGGGGCACTACACTATAACCTGCTAAACCTCAAACGTTTCTCCATAAGTGTTATTTGCAACATGTATACACTTTTTATATATTTCTAAACATTTGATTAAACAAAAATCTCACAAATGACCGAACTCCACAGAAAACACAACAGTGTGGGTGTGTGTGTGTGTGTCTCTGTGTGTGTGTGTGTGTGTGTGTGTGTGTGTGTGTGTGTGTGTGTGTGTGTGTGTGTGTGTGTGTGTGTGTGTGTGCATGTTTATGTGGTTTATGAGGACACAAATTTGTATAATAACATGGGTATGACATAGGTATTACAAGGAGAAGGTGATTTATGAGGACATTTTCAGTGTCCCCATAATTTAAAATGCTTATAAATCATACAGTGTGCGTTTTTGGGGGGGGAAGTAGAAATGCACCGTCTCCTGTGAGGGCTAAGTTTAGGTGTAGGGTAGGTGTAGGGCAATAGCACTTACAGTTTGTACAGTATAAAAACCATTACGCCTATGGAGAGTCCCCGTAAACCATAAAAACCAACAACTGTGTGTGTGTGTGTGTGTGTGTGTGTGTGTGTGTGTGTGTGTGTGTGTGTCTGTGTGTGTCTGTGTGTGTGTCTGTGTCTCTGTGTGTGTGTGTCGACAGTCTTGCTCGGCTTCGTTGTGTTCTTCACCAGCGACTGCCTTTGGTGCAGCTCCTCCGTCCGCTCTCCACCGCTCCACCGCTGCAGAGCAGCTCTGTATTGATCCCTCTACATCTGTTTGCTCTAAATGAAAAGCAGAGAATGGAGACGGTTGATGAATGTGAAAATGAATGCTGGATGACAGACCGAGTGTCCCTCTCTCTGTACAGTGCCAAGCAGTTTGCTCTGCTCTCAAATGATGGCATTTGATTTAGTCTGGCTTCTGCAAGTGTTGTCACACACACAGAGTAGATAATCAATTTCTCTCTCCTCCTCACATCGTCTCGTTCTTTTTCTCTTTCCTCAGATGACCAATTTACTCTCATCCCCTGGCTTTTTCTTTCTCTCCGTCTCTTTCTTTTCTAGGACATGTGCGCTCTCTATGCTTCCTCTTTCACTCTCGTTTCTTTTCTTGGGTTCTCTTGAGTCTATGCGGCTGTCCTCTTGAAATGTTAAAGTGGCTCATTATCTGAATGACCAGGAAGCATTACTATGCACAGGACTCTTGAAATGAACGCAGGTGGAACCCAAAGAAAATCATTTGGCCGGCATTCAACATAAAGATGCAGCAGTAGCCAAGAAACCGAATCAAACAATGCAATGCAAAGAGTCAATGATGCACTGAAGGCTAAAGAGAAGGGGGGGGAATTAAACCTCAAATGGGATATTAACAATTATAATGCACATGATTTAAGGGTTTAGTTAACATATTTTACTACTGTGAATATGTTGGGCATAGTTATGTCTGAACGCCAATATTGGTATAGAGACGAGTCTTCTCTAAAAAAAGTTACTGAACATTTTCACTGTTGAATTGTGACCAAAGATGGAGGCAAATACAGCTTTATTTAACATACATTGGTCTTGTGTATACACCGACACTATATTATTGATTTAAGAAGGAATTATGTTTGTTGAAAAATGAAATACTACCTAAAGCCAGTACATTATGTCTTCCACAACATATCCAAATTTACGATGTTTTTACCATGTTTAATGTATTTTTAGCACAATTTGTTAAAAACAAAATCAATTATTTTAAGTTTTATATTAAATCATTGTAGCCAACAGAAATGAATAGAATTGTATGATTCCAGCATTTAAAATATAAGTGACACCTTGCCACAGGCCTTCGACTTTACACAAAAATATGAAGCAGTTTTCAATTTCTGAACTGAATACTTCAACTGTTTAACATTGATAATAATAATAATAATATATATTTCTTGAGCAGCTAATCAGCATATTAGAATGATTTCTGAAGATCATGTGACACTGAAGACTGGAGTAATGATGCTGAAAATACAGCTGCGCATCACAGGAATAAGTTTTCAAATGCATTAAAATAGAAAACCGTTGTAATAATATTATTTCACAATATTACTATTTTATTTATGATCAAATAAAGGAGTCTTGGTAAGCATGAGATTTTTTTCCACACAAATCTGTTTTAATTTTTTCAAACTTTTGACCTCCAGAGTATATCATTTTAATTCTCTCTCTTTCTCTTTTCTGTGTGTTTGTCCACCCTTCATTTCTACATCCCTTTCTCTCTTTGTTGCCAGTCTGTCTTTCAGTCTCTTGTTTTCTTCTCCTCAGCTGTCTCTGAGCTTCACTCCAGTTGCCATGTATGATCTCCATGTGTCTGGCCTCCGTGGTCCAGCTGTGAGCCAGCCTGAGCGCTGTCACACACTGAAGGAGTAAACACAAGGATCTGGCAACCCACAGATCTCCTCTCTGACATGACGGACTGTGAGCCAGCCTGAACGCTGTCACACACTGAAGGAGTAAACACAAGGATCTGGCAACCCACAGATCTCCTCTCTGACATGACGGACTGTGAGCCAGCCTGAGCGCTGTCACACACTGAAGGAATAAACACAAGGATCTGGCAACCCACAGACCTCCTCTCTGACATGGACTGTGAGCCAGCCTGAGCGCTGTCACACACTGAAGGAGTAAACACAAGGATCTGGCAACCCACAGACCTCCTCTCTGACATGACGGACTGTGAGCCAGCCTGAGCGCTGTCACACACTGAAGGAGTAAACACAAGGATCTGGCAACCCACAGACCTCCTCTCTGACATGACGGACTGTGAGCCAGCCTGAGCGCTGTCACACACTGAAGGAGTAAACACAAGGATCTGGCAACCCACAGATCTCCTCTCTGACATGGACTGTGAGCCAGCCTGAGCGGTCACACACTGAAGGAGTAAACACAAGGATCTGGCAACCCACAGATCTCCTCTCTGACATGACGGACTGTGAGCCAGCCTGAGCGCTGTCACACACTGAAGGAGTAAACACAAGGATCTGGCAACCCACAGATCTCCTCTCTGACATGACGGACTGTGAGCCAGCCTGAGCGCTGTCACACACTGAAGGAGTAAACACAAGGATCTGGCAACCCACAGATCTCCTCTCTGACATGACGGACTGTGAGCCAGCCTGAGCGCTGTCACACACTGAAGGAGTAAACACAAGGATCTGGCAACCCACAGATCTCCTCTCTGACATGACGGACTGTGAGCCAGCCTGAGCTGTCACACACTGAAGGAGTAAACACAAGGATCTGGCAACCCACAGATCTCCTCTCTGACATGACGGACTGTGAGCCAGCCTGAGCGCTGTCACACACTGAAGGAGTAAACACAAGGATCTGGCAACCCACAGATCTCCTCTCTGACATGACGGACTGTGAGCCAGCCTGAGCGCGGTCACACACTGAAGGAGTAAACAAGGATCTGGCAACCCACAGATCTCCTCTCTGACATGACAGACTGGCAGAGCTTTCCAGCACTGGGCACAGAAACCATTACAACATGAGTGAGATGCTTGAAAAGACATGGTGGATGAGCAGCATCTATAAACTAGAACAGATGCAGAATCACTGGCCGTTCATATTCAAAATGTGTTGCGTAATATGTTGGCACAAATAACGGGGGCATGTAATTGAAATTTGATTGCTCGATGTCTGTCTCTCAATCTGTACTGACACATGTTAATTGACAGATGCTTGAAAACATGTGAGTTTAAGTTGTTATATAAATATGACAAACATATTAACTGTTTGGTTAAAATTAACATGCAGTGTAAATTGACCCAATTTATTGGGCACAAATATACATTACTCCAAAGGGAACAAAAGCCTCATATTTTTTTCACCAAAATATAATAACACGCTCCAGGTCAAAAAGGCTGTTACAGTATGGTATATATTCAAATAAATGTATATAATTTATATTATATGTGAAAGGTTTAAATTAAACAACATTAATAATAAGAATAATAAATAATAAAATTGAATAATGTTGTAATTTAAATAATATATTTTTTCAGTTTATAGTAGGCCTAATCAATTATGTATAACTTTAATACCATAAATAAAAACATTTAAATTAAATTGTTGTTGTTGTTTATTAATACATATTGTGATACTTGAATTGCAATACAAATAAATATTATTAATACTCTTCCTACTATTACAATAATAATTTGATACTTGAATAACAATACGGAAATTATTATTAATAATACTCTTCCTACTACTGCAATAATAATAATAATAATAACACCATGTAAATTTTAAACTTGTATATATTTTTAAAATTATATTTTATATAATCTATTCATTATATTATATTATATTTTAAAGTTGATAAAAACTAAAGAGTTCAATACAGATAAGAAAAATAATCCATTGTAAGACACCATTTTAAATATCGTGGGACAATTATTTTGAGCATGTGTGTGTATGAGATAGACACACTGAGAAAAAGAAGAAAATATGATCTTTCAAATGCAGGAGGGATCAATGCTGGATAGAAACCCGAATCTTCCCTCTCCACCCCCCCATCCGGAAAGCGTGGCATTTTACCCCCTGACGTCCCAGGCATGCCAAAGTAGTTTTCTCTTGTGACTAAAACATATCAGTGCGGAGCTTACTTATATCACGACTGAACAAAACACAAATATTACAGGCACCCGACAGAAGCTAAGTGTGGACCCCTGTTTGTGCATGTGCGTATCTGTTGATTTGTGTTCATTGTTGGGTTTCTGTCGACTTGCCCTTTGTCCTTGACAAAACACACAATTCATCATTTCCATATTTGGACAACAGACGTGTTCGGGTGTTCACGAGTGGCTTCGGTAGGAATGCCAAGGCTGGCAGTGGATTCACACATCTGTGCTGGAGCCGATAGGGACATGCTAGCACTGCCACATCACTGTGTGTGTGTGTGTGTGTGTGTGTGTGTGTGTGTGTGTGTGTGTGTGTGTGTGTGTGTGTGTGTGTGTGTGTGTGTGTGTGTGTGTGTGTGTGTGTGTGTGTGTGTGTGTGTGTGTGTGTGTGTGTGTGTGCATGTGTTATGTGGTTTTTGAGGACACAAATTTGTATAATGACATGGGTATAACATAGGTATTACAAGGAGAAGGTGATTTATGAGGACATTTTCAGTGTCCCCATAATTTAAAACACTTATAAATCATACAGAGTGAGTTTTTGAGGGAAAGTAGAAATGCACCCTCCTGTGAGGGCTAAGTTTAGGTGTAGGGTAGGTGTAGGGCAATAGCACATGCAGTTTGTACAGTATAAAACCATTACGCCTATGGAAAGTCCCGTAAACCATAAAACCAACGTGTGTGTGTGTGTGTGTGTGTGTGTGTGTGTGTGTGTGTGTGTGTGTGTGTGTGTGCGGAGTGTGTGTGTGTGTGTGTGTGTGTGTGTGGAGTGTGATTTTAATGGTTTAATCTATTATGCCAGAGAGGCACACGGATGAGTGGCTGGGTTTAGGCAGGTCAAAACAGGATCAAGTTCACAATTATAGTCATTTTGAGTTTCTGGAAATCAAAGGCTTTTCTTGGCATGGTAGGTAGTAATTAGTAAAGAACAATATTTTAATTTTTGGCTTATTTAACAATTAGAATCACATTTAGGTTCTTGGTTCTTCGTGATTTGTAAAATAATACATCTTGATGTTTGCATCACATAACCAGCTGCATATGAATGGCTTTTATGACATGGTAAACTTGCTCGGTAGCACTGCACTGCAATTGCAATGTGGAGTGTTTGGGTACGGGTTCCCTAAATCATGCGTCACAATAAAAGAGTTCAAAGACTTTTAGAAGCAAAGGTGAAATGGCAAGGTTGTGTATTTATCTCCCATTTGCTTTGTGTAACACTAACGGTTAGGTTACGGTAGGTGGGTTCATTGCAGGTGGTATGTTAAATGCACCACTAATTGGCATTTTATTTCTGAACTACCGCTATACAAAAACAATGTAATAAAACATTTTCAGATTCATGTTCATCATCTTCATATAAAACTGGAAAACTGATTTTTAGTGCCACTCACTGGACATTTCATTTGAACGTGTCATGAAGTGTGCAAGAATCAATGCAATATTTTACTAAGATGTTGCTACCATTTTTCCAAAGAGCCTTGGATGACTATGGTGAAGCAACACATAATGTCGTGAACATTACACGTAAACCTACCATATGAAAAAGTTGATTCGATTTTTAGGCCCAGTGTTGTCAGCCAGACCAGACCTAACAGTAAGCTTTCCCTTAACGTGCTCGCATCTGATTCAAGAAGCACGATGCAGTCGGTTATGAGACACGCAAGAGCCAATGGCATTTCACAACCAAAGCTAACATAATGCTTCTTCTGGCGGCAATTCTTCAATTTGCACACAGACTGCACACAGGAAGACTTGGAATATTAATACTTACTTTTGAAAAAATTGTGACATGTTGTATCCGCTTGTTATAACCTGTGTTTTATTGACAACTGGTAGGTTCAGGGGCAGTGCTTGGGTTACATGCTCATAAATGTGTCAATAAAATTGTTGTAAACATACATGTAATTATGGCAAAATTATTACCCAGTATATAATTTGATCATGACGATACAATTCCCAATGTCCTTTGTGTCTGCATATTGATGCCAAAGGTTTCTTATCTAAAGCAATGGAGGACCCTGCACGTTGAAACAGGACACTAAAGGGGTACCATGTGAGTCAAAAAGTGACCCCAAAAGGTCCTGAGCAAGCGTCAATGCGTGACGAGCTGGGAGTGAGAATGTGTTGCCATCCGAACTACTGAAACATCACAACTTTCACAAAGAAAGCACACCTTTTCTGCCAGCACTTAACCATGCCACAACCATCAACCAATAACCACAACCATAAACCATAAACCAATAACCACAACCATAAACCATAAACCAATAACCACAACCATAAACCATAAACCATAAACCAATAACCACAACCATAAACCATAAACCAATAACCACAACCATAAACCATAAACCATAAACCAATAACCACAACCATAAACCATAAACCAATAACCACAACCATAAACCATAAACCAATAACCACAACCATAAACCAACAACCATCAACCAATAACCACAACCATAAACCATAAACCAATAACCACAACCATAAACCATAAACCATAAACCAACAACCAACAACCATCAACCAATAACCACAACCATAAACCAACAACCATAAACCAATAACCACAACCATAAACCAATAACCATAAACCATAAACCAATAACCACAACCATAAACCATAAACCAATAACCACAACCATAAACCAACAACCATCAACCAATAACCACAACCATAAACCATAAACCAATAACCACAACCATAAACCAACAACCATCAACCAATAACCACAACCATAAACCATCAACCAATAACCACAACCATAAACCAATAACCACAACCATAAACCAATAACCACAACCATAAACCATAAACCAATAACCACAACCATAAACCAATAACCACAACCATAAACCATAACCAATAAACCATAAACCATCAACCAATAACCACAACCATAAACCAATAACCACAACCATAAACCATCAACCATCAACCAATAACCACAACCATCAACCAATAACCACAACCATAAACCATAAACCATCAACCATAACCCACAACCATAAACCAATAACCACAACCATAAACCATCAACCAATAACCACAACCATAAACCAATAACCACAACCATAAACCAATAACCACAACCATAAACCATAAACCAATAACCACAACCATAAACCAATAACCACAACCATAAACCACAACCATAAACCAATAACCAATAACCATCAACCAATAACCACAACCATAAACCAATAAACCATCAACCAATAACCATCAACCAATAACCATATAACCAACCATAAACCATCAACCAATAACCACAACCATAAACCAACAACCACAACCATAAACCAATAACCACAACTATAAACCATCAACCAATAACCACAACCATAAACCAATAACCACAACCATAAACCATAAACCAATAACCACAACCATAAACCAATAACCACAACCATAAACCATCAACCAATAACCACAACCATAAACCAATAACCACAACCATAAACCATCAACCAATAACCACAACCATAAACCAATAACCACAACCATAAACCAATAACCACAACCATAAACCATCAACCAATAACCACAACCATAAACCAATAACCACAACCATAAACCATCAACCAATAACCACAACCATAAACCAATAACCACAACCATAAACCATCAACCAATAACCACAACCATAAACCATCAACCAATAACCACAACCATAAACCAATAACCACAACCATAAACCATCAACCAATAACCACAACCATAAACCAATAACCACAACCATAAACCAATAACCACAACCATAAACCATCAACCAATAACCACAAAACCTATAAACCATAACCAATAACTACAACCATAAACCAATAACCACAACCATAAACCATAAACCAATAACCACAACCATAAACCAATAACCACAACCATAAACCATAAACCAATAACCACAACCATAAACCAATAACCACAACCATAAACCATAAACCAATAACCACAACCATAAACCAATAACCACAACCATAAACCAATAACCATAAACCAATAACCACAACCATAAACCAATAACCACAACCATAAACCAATAACCATCAACCATAAACCAATAACCACAACCATAAACCAACAACCATAAACCAATAACCACAACCATAAACCAATAACCACAACCATAAACCAATAACCACAACCATAAACCAATAACCATAAACCAATAACCAATAACCACAACCATAAACCAATAACCACAACCATAAACCAAAGCACCAAAGTACACTCTTCTTTCTCATCTCTGCATTCCTCCTTTTCTCTAGCTTCTCCTGATCTTTCTAATAAACGTGGCATTGTATACTGTGAATACTGTTGGCTCTGTGACAAACTGCTTACACTCCTGTATCGTAAAAGCATCTGCTAAATACATAAATGTAAATTATTCTGTCCATATACTGATATGAGTTAAGAAATACATGACCTTACATCATCATTTCAGGATCCTGTCTGAGATAAATGTTGATTTTCATTTAATAGTAGACGGTTGACAGAGCTGTGACCAGCCGTGTGAAGGATAAGAGTTTGAGTTCAGCATCTGACACACTATATATCTCCTGTCTTATCCTTCACGGTGTCTACAAAAATAGTAACAAGCCCAACAAATAAAACTGAGTTAAAGTTATTGTACTTGTGTATCTGTTTACATGCTTACTGGCCTGATTGTTTTAACACACCATTGTTTTGTATGTGCATCTCTTACTCTCTTTGAGGAAATATTATTCATACTGAGTTGTCACGTTGCATTAACAGAGAGTCCAGATGGCTGATGCAGAGAACAACAGCCCCCCCACAAACTAATGTCATTGTGCTGCAGGAAGCCAATGATCCCTGACACATTTCATGTCATGAAAATGAGCTGAAGTTGGCTCTGCTTTAACTCCTGCAGAGAGAATTTAGCAACACACATTAATTATCAAATGCCAAATTATTGCAAATATGAAATGCTAAAGCATACTAGAATGTTGTGAGCACAATCTTTTTTAAAGGCATATAATCACTCAATAATCTCATTTTTTAAAGGTCATGTTTTGGTCATTTATTTGCCCCAGTTCTTCTGGATTTATTCTGTCTCAGTTTTCTTCATGTCATTCCAGACAGACTGATGATGATCAGATCAGGGCGGATTCACAAAACATTCTTAAGAAGAAATTTCTTCTTAACTGCCATTTTATTTAAGAAAACTTAAGAAAAAAGTTAAAAATATTTTGTATTCCTAAACATTCTTCTTAAAAATATTCTTATCTTTTTTCTTAAGATTGTTCTTAAGACAAAACTTAAGAAGAACTCAAATTCTTTAAATTAAGATGTTCTTAAGAATATATTTGAGAAATTATTAAGAATTTTTCAAGAATTGCACTTAAGAACATTCTTACGAACTTCGTGGAATTTATCTTAAGAAATGTCTTAACTTATTTCTTAAGAAGATTTTTCGTGAATCCGGCCCCAGATCTCTATGTGGAGCACTGGCTGCTGTCAGACAAAAATGACCTCTTATTAATAATTTCATTGTTGGCAAAATGAATGTTTGCAAATGTAAACTGATTTGTCCTACTGACACATGACAGCACAATATAGAAATAACTGACTTTAAAACATTTTTGAATACTAGTGTTCTAATAATTTTGGCCACCACTGGCCAAAATATAAAGAAATAAATATAATATATATTAATTAATATAAACAAGCTGACATAAATACATGCATGCACATACTCAAAACTAAATTAAAGGTTGAAAATCTGTGTTTTCCCCTCATTTAAAGTTTGACATAGGGCTAAAAAACGTTTGAAGATTTGGAAACATGTTGATAAACAAATAAACAGGTAAATAAATAAATAAATAAATGCGCTATTAGGTCACTAAGCACATAAGAATATTTTGAAAACATAATCAGGTTTTGTCAATCAGACGCAGTACAGGCTGCCATCAAAGGAAAACTAACTAAAGGCAAAATATTAAATTATTAAATTAACTTTGATATTTTAATTAAATGCATCTCTCATGTTATTATGCTGATACATAAACATCATAAGAAATATGCGAATTGAATCTTGTCACCAGTGAACTTAGACATTTGGACCTCACGGTGTATGTCCCTTAAATCGATAAGTTTGAAGCTATTCCTCTTCAAAGACTTTCTCTATGATTTTGAATTTCTAAGAAATAAGTATAAAGCATTAAAAAAGCACCGCAACGGATTGAGATTAATGAAAGTCTTGTTAGACTTCAAAGCCACCGCATCGGTTTTAAAAATAGAGAGCAAAGCCAGAAAGGCAGCTCCAGGTTCCCTCTGCGGCTGATGTCGTTAAGAGTCGTTGTGGACCCTAGCAGTCATATTCTAAAACAAAATGCTCATAATTAATGTGCTGCCTTTCATCACGAATGCACATCAAAGACACGACACTCTGCTGCTCCCAGAATGAATCTTATCCTCCAGAGTCAACCCTTTAATCCCGCTCAAGATTCAACAACTAAACACTTCTACATTCATCTTGATAATCCCTGATCTCTCTTAAGAGTCTTCGCTATTATGGGAAGATATAAAATGCTGATGATTGCTGTTGTTTACTGATGCATGTGTTAGTTCTGTTAACACGCCGAGGCAGCAGAAAGTAAGTTAAAGGAACACAAATAAATGAAATCATTATTTACTCACGTCGTCATGTAGAAGACGTTCCCTCGTTTGGTCTCATGGTTTTCACATTGGAGTAAAATGATTCTTAACTTCACAGTTCTGATATATTCCATTAATAAACCCATGATGACTTTGTGACGCGATGCACGCGCTGTTTGCTTTCAAACTTATTTCCGCTTCGCTTCGGTGCGATCCGTAGTTCACAAAACGTTTAATCAAAGCAGCCATCATTCCATGATTCTCCGAATCTTATCTTAATTTATTTTAACTTATTTATTTTATTTTATTTTATATTTAATTTATATTTTCACACTTGAAATGTGTTTCCATAACTGTGCAAAGCATGGATCCTTTTGCAAAGAGCTTGATAATAGACGATCTGACCAATAATTTCACTGAATCAACGGGAGAGTAGATTAACTTAAAAAGTTTAAGATGGACTTAAACTTAAAAAATTGTGTGTATTTACGTCTTTTTGTGGTTGAAATAAAATACCTTATGATGTTCATTCATGTGTAATCCTTCTCTATCAAGCTAGCTAGCTTAAATATGTTTAACATGTGAAATTCTGTCATATAATATAAATCTATTTACAGTATATAGCTAGGAGCTAGGAAACATACAGCAAAAGCTGGGAAAGCTTTGCTCCAAAGCAGGGTTTTATAACCTTGGGTTAAACCAACACCTTTCACAGCTGTGGTTATGAAACTGTGACCTGCGACTGTACTTGTATTGGCCTGATACATGTTTTATATTGTTCAGATGTGGGTGGGTTTAGGGTATTTGGTCGGGTTACGTGCTTCAATGAAAGTATACTTTTTATTTTTTTAAATCTATTTTTACAAATGCATGCAAACCATTCAATTAGGGCAAACAACTGAAAGCAATAGAGTACCCTGCACGTCGAAAAGTGACGCTAAAGGGGTAATCTTTGTATTAAAACATTATGCTAAAGCGTCAAAAAGCAAGTGTGAAGCGTAGCTATACCAGGAGTTAAAGATCGAGGATAACCCAGGATAAGCACAGTGTGAAAGCCCTTATAAAGTAGCACAGAGGTATGTACAAACACCTTCTGTGTGAAATGTACAAAGACAGTTGACTCATATAATTAAGTAACATGAGGGTTGAGTAAATACTGGGTGAGTTTTTATTTTTGATCGAACAATCCTCTTTTCCACTCTCTGTCCAGGATAAATCTGTTTATTTGAAACATCCTCAAGTTCATTAGTACTTTCCGTTCATTAGATATTTCGCTCACAGCGGTCTCATTCGCCAACAGAAGTGTTTAACTCGTGTCTGATTAGTGCTTCTGAAAAACAGAAAACGACTGAACGTGATCAAGAGTCAAAGTGAAGCCAGACTTCAGATGAAACTCAAGATGAGAACGCTTTTGTTTTGTCCTATATACATATTGGTTAATTTGTTACAGTTCTGCTCCTGAAAGAGCACAAATGATGATTAAAGGAGGTAAATGTCCCTCTGGTCTTGAGAGATTCATCTCAGAAGAGATGTGAGAGAGAGAGAGAGAGAGTCAGTACTTGTATTCATTTCTTACTCCAGAACGAGAATTATTGATTCAGTACTCCCTGTCTTCTCTCCCAGGATGCTTTGCAAATGATCACATAAATCATAAAATGTAATTAGATGTGCACCATCTGCTGGAA
>CM050414.1:28132778-28202778 GCA_027564155.1 Gymnocypris eckloni scoliostomus
ATTGCTAAACGTATCAGAGATATCTGAGAATGTGCGGTCGCTGCTTCAAGCACCCATATATAAGGTTCAGATTTGACCGAGACATAGTCGGCCGTCTTCAATACAGAGAGAGACACGCATCAAAACATAATCTTCCACAACGGGTGAGAGAAAAACAGACACAGCAATACACAAAGCCTGGGGCTTCTTGAGAAATTGAAAACTTCATTTCTATCCAGATTGAGGGCAACATAGTGAGGTCAAAGATGTGCAATAGAAAACATAATAATAATTGTATAAGGTTTTTTCCCCTCGTCTGAGAGATTGTAAAGTGTTAGCAGTGACTGCATATATTTGCACAGAACAAAAAATACAATCCATTTATTTTAATCGGCATGAATGTATTATGTATTTGAGTTTACGTGCATACCTGCAGTGTAAAATATGTTAGCAATGTTAAGGGTGTAAACATGTGAAGATGCTACTTTAAACCTGTCAGTTGGCCAAGGGCACTAGAAGCTTGCATTGTTCACATTTATTTTCACGTTAGTTAAAAGTAATATGGCAAAAAAGATCACACTTTATTCGAAGGTCCAATTCTCACCTTAAACAAACCATTAACTACAACTTTTGCCTCAATAAACTTCTAATATGCAGCGTATTAATAGTTAGTTAAGTTTAGGTATTGGGTAGAATTAGGAATGTAGAATATGGTCATGCAGAATATGTGCTTTAATAAACAGCCAATGTATTAATAATAGACATGCTAATAAGCAACTAGTTATTAGTGAGAAAGTGTTTTCGAAAATCAGTGTCATTAAATCGCCCTAATATATAAATATATATAGCATAAAAAATCATTTACATCAGTACATTTGTGTTAGTGTTGACAAGTGACTGTCTTTATGAGTGAATCACTGAATTATGTATTCAACCGATTCATTAAAAAACCCTTTATGAGTTATTGAATCATTCAGCTGATTTAAAAAAAGAAAAATCATTGAATCTTTCAGGAATGAATCGAGTTCCTCGCTGTTGCAGTGCTTCTTCTGCGACTTTGTTGGGGGATATATAAATAAAAATACAGAGGAGGTAACTGCCAATGTTGTGTTATATTAGAGCTACTCAATAGCTATTAATTTCTCGTTTATTGAACATCTCAAAAATAGCTAACTCAGTCCTCCCTTTAAATGGAAGCAGATTGCACAGATGTACAGCTTTACTCGCAGCTCTCTCCTGGCTGTAGTCATTGCTCACAGAGAGGTCACCACATGACCTAGCAGACCGTTTTCTGCCTCGCTGTCTTCACTGGGTTTTTTCTCTTTCTCTCTCATCTCTGCTCTCTGCCTTGAAGCGATCAGCACACATCTCTGTATTCGCCCGTACGGTAACATTGAGATTCTCCCGCTGAATGATCTCGAAGCTGACATGAACAGATATGAATCAGAGATGTGTCACTTTTATGTGACAGTCTGTTCTCCCCGGCTCTCACACTTGGCCTCCGTTAACATGAAGATAGCAGGATGAATGTAGACGGGCAAATAAAGGTAATCTCAGCCAGGGATTTATAAACAGAGTGAGAAGGTCAGTTTTCCTACAGCACTTCAACAAATCTGATGCTACAGAATATAATACGGCTTTAATATAAATCATTTTAACAGAACACTTTTGAGATCATTTTCTCATGTGTCATTTTTTATATGACAAATGTGTATTTGTGCAGACCATTCAATACACTGCTTGTGATTGACAACACGGCTCAACCAATGGCGTTCGTGTGGGCGGGGCTATTAGTTTGATCAACCAATGGCATTCGTGTGGGCGGGGCTATTAGTTTGATCAACCAATGGCAGATTATTTTTATATAATTGCAGTTGGTGACCGTAGTCGTAGTGGTTTAGAAATTACACACCTTTTAAGAAATTAGTCAATATGTTTATTTATAGGCCTCTTTTTGGCCATTTTAACATTTTGTGACATCATTTTCATGACAATTATCCACAATTTCCCTCTAAAATCTCATTACTGTAAGCCTAGGTTTATGTAAGTGCAATTATGGTAATGTGAGCGTGTCAATAATTATCAATAATTGTATTTTTCATGAGAATAATGTCACAAATTATAGAAAAACATGCTTAATTTTATGTTAAAAAGGGGTAAAACATGACCTGTACATGTTTTTTAATAAATATTTTGATTTGTAAAACAACTAAATTATATAACCAACCAGAATAAAGCAAGCAAACACAAATATCATTGTATTCCACATCAGTGGTCACTTATCAGAGCGTTATGGCCTCGTTTCCACTCGATCAATATCAGTCCATTGGAGGATTTCAGATCTCAGGGCTGTAATTAGAGGGACTTTTCCTTGAAGCTTTCTTTTGAGTCCCTGAAGGTAGCTGTTGTTAAGACTAATACAAACTATTTCAATCATATACACCTGAGTGTGTGAGCTCCGAGCTGCAGAAATAGTGTTGTACATGACAGCAGCAGAGGGAAATGAAAGTCGATTAATCCTAATAATTAATCAAATCAAATATAACATTACAAATAAACAAATGGGGCTACACAATGAATCAAAATAAAACAGAAACAGCAATATGTCATTTTCAGAGCAGCTCCATTCACAGATTCACAAACTCTGTCTTTGCAAATGCTGTGCATTTAAAGCCTGTTTTTGAATGTGTGTGTGTGCGTGTGTGTGTGTGTGTGTGTTTGTTTGTGTGTGTGTTTGTTTGTGTGTGTGTGTGTGTGTGTGTGTGTGTGTGTGTGTGCGTGTGGCGTGTGTGTGTGTGCATGTGTGTGCGTGTGTGCGTGTATGTTGTGTGCGTGTGCCTAGATATCTCAGCAGAATTTTTTATGAAAAGAAAGCTCTTAAAAAGTGATATTTGATATTTGACTTGTTTGCTTGCATGTTTCTTCATCAGAACACTTCCTTCAGAGAAACTGACATCAATTACTCATCAATGCGGTTTAGAAATGTGTCCGTGAGTCCAAACAGCTGATTAAAGCATGACAATATTTGTTCTCTTTTCACTTGCTTGATCTCTGCATATGTCTCTCATGATTCAGATAAGACGACTTTTTCACTGGAGAAAGCAAAATGATGGATAGAGGACTTGTATTTTAACCTGTTCTGAAGTGTCTGAATGGGATTTTTCTTACATAAATGCAGCTTTTCACTTCACAAGGTGTTAATTGATGTGCTGGAGTGGTGTGGATCACTTGTGGGTTATTGTGCATGTCTTGCACCTGTGTCTTCAGACACATCTACTGACAGAATAATAGATGGTCTGAGAGTCGATTGTAAATGAAAGCTGTAGTCTGTACATGAAACAGAATCCATTCCTTGCACACAGAGGTCACCTTTCATTCTGTTAGACGTTCCTCACAAACTCGCTTGGTAAGCAAAGAGGAAGTAACGATTTTTATTCTCATTTAAACAAGTAAACACAACTGGCTCTCTATCAACCTCTGCCCTGATCATGTCATTGATTTTATCACGGAGGAACGCGGTCACGTCCTACTCAATTACATCACGAGTTACAGTAGCTGAGGAACACAGAGCATTAGAAAACACTGACAGATCAAGTTCATGTGCAAAGAAGAGGTGTGCATCTATACAATATATACAATAAAGGTGCTTCACGATGCCATAAAATAACCTTTTTGTCTAAATGCTTCCATAAAGAATTTAACATCTGAAGATGGGTTAGATTATAAGATGAAGATGAAGATTATAAAAAGATTATAAAGAGATGTTCTTTGACTGAATGGTTCTTCTATCATCGCTGTGAAGAACCTTTTAAGCACCTTTATTTTTAAGAGTGTAATTTCTGATGATTAACACTAAGAAAAAAAAACATGTAGAAAAACGGAAAAGGTACTGCCTTAACATACATCATCCATCAAGTGTTCATTACATTTTTAGAAGCAACATGATGCAATAATTCAAAATGTATGGGTAATAAAGTGAAAGATTAATACAGAAGTAATATATTAACAGTACATTTCCCCTGATTTCATTCTAAACCTACATGACTTGACATTTTCAGTTTCTACTTTTTTCAGTTCACTGAAGAAAACTAATTCACTCGGAAATCGGAAATTACTTGTAAATTCACAACTAATTACAAAGAAATGTCGATTAACACATTGTATTAAACGTGATTTTTTTAAGTAAAAGACTGAAATAGTATGTTCTTGTAAAACAAACTCTAATATTTAGTTTTTTTAATAAGCTTTTTGAGAAACATTTTATTGCAGTGTATATAAACGTGAATTAAGATTATCTAGCAGTATAAATGACCAAATATGATTCGCGTTCACAGAAGATAGGGATTAGAACTGATGCCCGAAGGTTTATTTTTGAGTGAACTGGCCCTTTAAAATCCCATGGCTGTCTAGAGAGCCATATTTTTATAACATAAAAGGTCTAATTTTGCATCTGAGCTTGTTTATTTGACCGTCATGGCCATGATTATGTAGCTTAAAATGCCATCTTGCTTGGGAAAAAACGGTGTCAGAGAAAATAACATGCACAGAAAAACAGAGGCGGCTTATTTCTGTATGATTACACAAGAGATGCTCTCAGTTTTCTAATTTTCATCTATATCAATACACAGCCATACGCACTGACCGCGGTTCTGTCATTCTGAACCATTCAAGTGCTTTAGAAAGGTCTTTAAATATCCGTCAGACTGTTATTAAAGTGTCTGCACGCCGGCGAAACACTGGCCACTTAGACTGAAGACAGGTAAAACAGCTTCACTATGAATGACAACCGTTCCGTCGGTTTGCTTTCGGTTTGCTGGGTTTAATCATCCAGAGTGGGTTTGACAACAAGAAAATGATATATCATCAAAACTGCAACCACTTGCCATTTCTGACTTTCATCTCCTTCTTAAAATCCAGCTGAAAATATAACTCAACAACAGATATCTGTCGAAAACGAATCATGGTTCATGTTAATGTTTAGTCTCTACTGCCAATTATCTTGATGACTGCATCTGCAGCGAGTTTCCATGCATCTCTGTCCATAAGCTTGCAGAGATATAATAATCATAATCCGTTGGTAGAGCACAGAAAAACATGAAATGCTTTAATTCTGATAAAGTCAAGTTCAGATAAAGTGCTTGATGCAAATAATAAAATGCAATTAAGTAGATCATGCATAGTTATGATTGCAGAATAAATAGTCTTATCAGTTCCTACAAAGGAGGAGAACATGCTTCACGCAGCTTTCGCTGTCGATGGCAAAGGTTATGTGTCCAATCAGACTTGTCACAAATGCATCTGTCAACTACGAGAAGCTATTGAAATCAAACAGATGCCAAATATATCAACAGAAGAACATATATCTACAATTAAGTTCAAGTTCACTTGCAGAGGCGCACAGTAAAGTACATTTACTTGATTATTGTGCTTTTGAGTATCTGTACTTCACTGTTTCTGGAAACTTATGACTTGAACTTCACTACATTTGAAAGAGAAATATTGTATTTTCTCTCTCTACATTTCTCAGGTCCTCGAAGTAGAAAGTTGTACTGTGTAGCAGCTTTGATCGTCAGTGGGTGATTTTCTTCTTCTCTAAAACATGACTTTCTTTTTATCAGACAGTTTATCAGAAATCACTCTTGTAGGGCTTCACGATTGAACACTGAACAGTTTCAAATGTGATATGTATTTACAAATCAATAATAAGAAGTTAATATAGTGGTATGTATTAGACACAATATTGAGTGATTTTGCTGAATTGTGTAAGTGAACATATTGCCTATAAATCCACAGCAGAACCGTTGTGCGTCTCCTAATTAAACACAACAGGTGTTTGACTGCACAGACCGTTCTGTGTGATATCAAAGTACCGCGAGAGCATTTCTACAAGTCTTGATGTCAAATAATCTCTGTTTTGTTAAAGCAGTGTTGCTGTTGTAAAGTGATACAGATACAGTTGTGTTGCTGGGTTTGATTATGTATTTAACTCTGTATTTACATGATTTCACCGTCCACTCGGTTCAGATGTGGATGAACGGCTTCACAGAGATGTGTGCACACACTGTCAGCGCTGTGTGACATCACCACCATCCTGCTTTTATGGGATGTTAAATAATTATCATTTTTTTGAAACATTCTAAAAGCTCTTTATTCCAAAGATATACTCTAAAAAAAAGTTCTTCAGCGGTTCTTTGGGGAGGTTGAGCTGCTATATAGCACCAAAAGTGGTTCCCCTATGATCCCGAGCCAAAGAACCACTTTTGGTGCTATATAACACCTTTTGTAGAGTGTACTACAAGCTAGTCAGTGTATTCAGTAGGTGTAATGCATTGTAAGCTGCTTCAGACTGGTATTGCAATTACGTACAACAATAATAAAACAGTGCATTGACATAAAAAAGTAAATTTACTTTTGATACTTTTGGTAAGTAAAAATGTGTCTGTACAGCTTTGACTTGTAATGGAGTAATATTTGGCCATCAGTATCTGTACTTTCACTCAAGTAATGGAGTCGAGCACTTTATCCGCCTCTGCTTGCAATGAGAATAAACTGAGCACAAAGCTTTCTGTGTGGTCATTCAAGAGAAATACTGAAATACTTTAGGATCAATTTGACCATGTGTTATGTTAATAATTCAGTTTATGGTGATATTAAAGGAATAGTTCACCCAAAAATGAACATTTGCTGATCATTTACTTAGTCTCAGACCATTCAAGATTATTTTGTTTCTTCATCAAAAACAGATTTGAAGAAATCATTACATCACTTGCTCACCGATGGAGGCTCTGCAGTGAATGGGTGCCGTCAGAAAGAGAGTCCAAACAGCTGATAAAAACATGAAAACTCCAGTCCATCAGTGAATGGGTGCCGTCAGAAAGAGAGTCCAAACAGCTGATAAAAACATGAAAACTCCAGTCCATCAGTGAATGGGTGCCGTCAGAAAGAGAGTCCAAACAGCTGATAAAAACATGAAAACTCCAGTCCATCAGTGAATGGGTGCCGTCAGAAAGAGAGTCCAAACAGCTGATAAAAACATGAAAACTCCAGTCCATCAGTGAATGGGTGCCGTCAGAAAGAGAGTCCAAACAGCTGATAAAAACATGAAAACTCCAGTCCATCAGTGAATGTCTTGTGCAGTGAAAAGCTGAGTGTTTGTAAGAAACAAATCATTACGATGTTTTAACTTCACAAATACCAGTCATAATAATCTTATTCAGTGAA
Organism: Gymnocypris eckloni scoliostomus; assembly: GCA_027564155.1. NCBI lineage: Eukaryota > Metazoa > Chordata > Actinopteri > Cypriniformes > Cyprinidae > Gymnocypris > Gymnocypris eckloni. Next base: position 28,139,979 of record CM050414.1, read on the forward strand.
AAAGCACATCCCCTGTTGTCTTCTCACATTAAAATCCACCAACATGTTTTGTTCATTTATTTACATTTTCTGGTAATTAATAATTCTGGTGTTGTGTTACAGTGGCTCTCTGTTTAACATCCCATAATCCTGAACCACTAATCTACTGCCAAATACGACCGCTGTAATTGAATTGAAAAGTAAATGAAACGACGATGAATTACTCGTCGTATTAATCAGTGCAGCACATGCTGCTTTTTATCAGCCATGACTAGAATTATACCAAGATTAGCTCACAAATATATATCAGGATTTTCTATTTTGAGTTTTTCTGTTTTCTTTTTCATTTTAGTTAACCTCTTAAAGTAACTTGATCAGTTTTATTTGTTTATGTTATTGGAAGCATGCATGTCAATGATTTTTAATCAGTTTTAGTTTTAGCTATTTTAGTATTGTAAAGACTGGTCAAAGGCAGGGGATCCAAGTGCAGTAATATATATTTATTAGACAGCGGCAGAATCACACAGGCAATGGTCAGCGGGCATAACAGGAATATCAGAGGCAAAGCAGAGACGTAAACAATACCAGGCAGAGGTCGAGGTCACAGGCACAGGCACAGGTTCAGAGATCGAAGGTCGGGCAGTCCGGGGTCACACACAGAGATAACAGATACGGGGAAGAACGCTCAGAAATGTAGCCAGGGCAAAACAAGACTTCGCACTGGGTGAGTGTTTGTGTGCTGCTTTTATGTGAGTGAGAGAATGAGGTGCAGGTGTGGTGAGGCAATCAGAGTTGATGAGTGAATGGTGACAGCTGTGTGATTGGTGTAATGGTGGATGGGAATGTGTGAGTGCAGTGCATGATGGGAAATGTAGTCCAAGGGTGATGTGCAGTTTGAGTGAGTGGGAACCAGATTCATGACAAGTATGTTGGGTTAAACTACATAAAAATGAGAAATGTTGCCTTATAGCTAAAATAAAATTTTATTAATTAATTTTAATTTTATTTTTATTAAAATGTTTAATGGTTTTCATTTGAGTTTTAATGAACTTAAATAACCTGTCCTGCAACAAATAAACTTAAAGGTCAAACATTTTCAGCACATTTTATGTGCGCAGTTTCTATTTATTCTCTGAATATAACAATATTTTTAAAACTATAACCAGAAATGTGGCATGTGCTAAGGTCTGGAGAGCCATCGGTCTGTCCTGCCACAATTTCTGTAGCCAGAAAAAGTGTTTTTAATAAAGTTACACATGTTTTGATCACCTCCCGAGCAGAATGCAGAATTCTTTCTAGAGTCAGATGAGGGTATAATACAATCAAAAATCAAGCTTTCAGCAATCATAGTTTATTCATTAACTTTAAGGTATTTGTACTTGCCCCCCCCCAATCAAATAAAGTGACCTCTTTCCAGGTGATCATGAAAATACTCCATTAGACATTTCTCTCATTCTTCTTTTAAGCTGCTTGTATCCACTAGACCATACTTAAAGAAATGAAGAGATGCGTCTGTCTTTTATTCTGGTGCACAGGGGACGATATGTTTTTAGAAATGCATATTCTGTCAGAATTGTCCCCGGGGCCAAGAGTACATACGGTCCATCCTCCCACACAGCGGAGGGGAGCAGGCGATCAGCGAGCGTTTGAGTTGTAACTTGCCCTCAGCTAAACGCATTAGAGAAGGCAACAAACGCTGCTGAAAGCATCAGAAAAGGACAAAGGGAACAAACAGGGAACAGAGTCGCTTTGGAGACAGAGATGGACAGGTCTTTTCAGTTCAGTAGTCTTTTCTATCCATCTCACCAAACATGAGGCTGTGATGTGCCTCACGGTATTCCGCTTCCGGCGCTGCATTGTACAGTCGACGTTAGGGATGGCTCCGCTCAATTTGTGCTTTAATATACTTTTTTACGTATTTTTACTTTCTCTTTTTACACGCATAACGTCTGCACTATTTATATACGACCGAAGAACACTTTTGGACATTGGACACCACTGCACTAACCTGCTTCAGGACACTTTATCCACGGATCCAGCGTGGCCATTGGAGATACTTCGGACCGCCGAAGTTAACAAAGGCCGCCTCAATAATCCCAGGCGGCGAAGGAAACACCGCGGGAGACGCGCTGGAATACGTAACAGACTGAGGAAAAGGGCACACAGTCCTCCTCTACCGAGTATTCTGCTCGCTAATGTACAATCCTTGGAGAATAAGATGGACGATCTTAGAGCCAGGATTAGTTTCCAACGGGACATCAGAGACTGTAACATCCTCTGTTTGACCGAAACATGGCTCACTCCTTCGGTCCCGGACAACGCTGTAACGCCGTCTGATAACTTTTCTGTTTTACGGATGGACAGAACAGCCGAGGCTGGAAAAACCAAGGGTGGTGGAGTGTGTTTCATGATCAACAAGAAATGGTGTGACCCCAGGAATATCTCCATTCTGTCGCGTTCCTGCTCGGCTCATCTGGAACATCTCTCCATTATCTGCCGCCCATTCTACCTCCCCCGGGAGTTTACATCGATCATCATCACTGCCGTATATATACCACCACAAGCAGATACTAGCGTGGCTTTGTCCTCACTTCACGACGAGCTCAGCGGCTATATCAACAAGCACCCTGACGCTGCCTCCATCATAGCTGGAGACTTTAACAAGGCCAACCTCAAAAAAGTCATGCCAAACTTTCACCAACATATATCCTGTCCAACCAGAGGACAGAATACACTGGATCATTGCTACACCCAGTTTAAGAATGCCTACAAAGCTCGTTCCCTGCCGGCTTTCGGCAAATCAGACCACGCGCCATATTTCTCACACCGGAATATAAACAACGGATCGTTCAGAGACCCCGGTGGAGAGGAAGTGACGCTGGTCCGCCCACTCGAAGCTTATGCTACAGGCGTCTCTTGATGACGTCGACTGGGACATGTTCGGGCGAGTTCAACTGACGTCAGCGAATTCACGGATGTAGCAGTAAGCTTCGTAAACACGCTAACCGAGCAAGCCACCGAAACAGTAACTACAGGACATTCTCCAATCAGAAACCGTGGGTGGACAGATCTATTCGTGATGCGGTTAACCATCGCACTGCCGCATACAATGCCGTTTTGTCGGGGAACATGAGCGAATACAAAACAGCGTGTTATGCTCTCCGGCGTGCAATAAGAGCCGCTAAACGCCGGTACAGGGAGAGAATTGAGTCACATTTCCAGCTCAATGACTCCCGACGATGTGGCAGGGACTGAAGACCATCTGTTCCTCTGGAAATAACTCTTCCGCGGAGGTGAGAGCAGATCCGTTGCTGGCCGAGGAGCTAAACACTTTCTACGGTCGCTTTGAATGTAACGTTAATGGCGGCGCGATCCTGCCGATCAGCACGTCAGAAAGCAGCAGACAGAGCAGCAATGTTTGTGCTATCACCTTTTCAGAGGATGACGTTCGGAGGGAACTAAAGAGAGTGAACGTAAGGAAAGCAGCAGGACCTGATGGGATTACTGGCGCGTTCTGAGGTCCTGTGCTGATCAGCTTGCTGGTTTGTTTACTTCCATCTTTAATGAGTCACTTGCTACCTCTGTTGTTCCCACCTCCTTTAAAAATCTGTCATAATCCCTGTGCCTAAGAACAGTAAACCCTCTTGCCTGAATGACTACCGTCCAGTTGCCCTCACATCGACAGTCATGAAGGTTTTGAGAGACTCTTAAAGAAACACATTTGCTCCTCCATCCCTGCTACCTTGGACCCTCTTCAGTTTGCCTATCGGCCAAATAGGTCTACTGATGATGCCATCTCCCAGGTACTGCACCTCCCTCACTCACATCGACAGCAAGAATGGCAACTATGTCAGGCTGCTATTCATCGACTATAGCTCAGCTTTCAACACTATAGTCCCCACCAAGCTAGCTGTCAAACTATCAGACCTCGGCCTAAACACTTCACTCTGTGACTGGATCCAAGATTTCCTCACCGCCAGACCACAAGTGGTGAAAGTCGGCCAGTTCACCTCCAACTCCATCACCCTGAATGTAGGAGCCCCACAGGGCTGTGTCCTGAGCCCCTGCTATACTCTCTACACCCACGACTGTGTCCTCACACAGCTCCACTTCCATTGTTAAATTTGCTGACGATACTGTGGTTCTGGGCCTCGTTTCCAACAATGATGAGGCCGCATACTTGGATGAGGTGGAGAGACTTACATCATGGTGCCAGGACAACTGTCTCTCTCTGAACGTGAGCAAAACCAAAGAGCTGATTGTAGACTTCAGGAAGAGACAGCAGCAGCCCCACACTCCTCTTATGATCAGCGGGACCCCTGTGGAGAGGGTCAAGTACCTCGGTGTAAACATCTCCGAGGACCTGACATGGACTGCACACATCCAAACACAGGTCAAGAAAGCCAGGCAAAGGCTGTACCATCTGCGACAGCTGAGAAAATTCAGGGTCTCACCAGCTATCCTGAAAACTTTCTATTCAGGGGCCATAGAAAGTGTACTGACTCAGTGCATCTCAGTGTGGTATAATAATGCCACAAACCAGGACTGCAAAGCTCTGCAGAGAGTCGTGCGCTTAGCTGAGCGCATCTCAGGGTCTGCTCTTCCCTCTCTGCAGGACATCTACCTCAAACGTTGCAAAAGCAGAACTGCAAAAATCATCAAGGACTCGAATCACCCCGGTAACCACCTTTTCATTTTACTGCCATCTGGCAGGCGCTACAGGAGCATGATGGCAAAAACTGAAAGACTGCGGAGGAGTTTCTTCCCCCAGGCCATCAGGCTCCTAAACTCAGTCTCATAACAGCATAACATCCACAGGACTCAATTTAATAAACTGTAATCACAACCATTATTCCCCATCATCCACACTGCTGCTATGTGTACATTCCCGGTACAACCTATTTGCACATTCTCTTGCACTGCACACTTTATCTCATTGCACATCTTACCCTTATTTTATTTCATTATTTGTTTCTTATTTAATTCTCACAATATTTGTATATATATATATACTCTCGTGTTTTTGTTTCATAGTTTTTATTGCTTTTATGTTATTTTTATTTTATTATCATGTTTTATTTTTCTTTCTTGCACTTTCCATTGAGCGGACCTGTCCCGACTAACATTTCACTACCTATTATACCCTGTATGATTGTGTATGTGACAAATAATAAAGAACCTTGAGGAACCTTGGTCATATGAAGAAGTAGTTCTATAGTGAAGCATAGTTCAATCTCTGAACCAGTGTATTATTTAGAGGTTTTCTTCATCTTTTGAATTACATTTGCAGGATTTTTTAAACAAATCCTTCATTTAAAATTCTATTTATTTTTCATTTTAAATTCCATTTGTTTATTCTTTGTTAGTTTTAGCATTTTGTTATTTTATTTATTTATGTATTTAAAATATGTCTGTAGTTTTATTACAGTTTTTTACAATCACTTTTGCACTAATAACAGAACTTTCATGTCATTTTTCAAAACTCTAGACACATAATTCACAACTGAAGATCAAAATTATAATTTTTCAGAACACTTAAAACGTTTTCCAGATGCTTAGATACGATACACACGAGCCAAAGATCTTTTGTTCATTGAACTAATATCACCGGATCAAAATAACACAACTTAACATCAAACTATTAATATTTCAAAAGGCAGCTCACGCATTACATCTGAACTGAGTGTCTATTAATGTCATTATAATGATCTAACTATGAATTGATACGAGTGCTGAAAATGCTATGTAAGGCTTGCATTACTCTTGAAGCATAGTTTTATGGAATGTGATTTTATTGTGTGATTTTGAGATCACCCCCCACTGAATGTGATTTTGAGACTCCCCCACTGAATGTGATTTGAGATCAACCCCACTGAATGTGATTTTGAGATCACCCCACTGAATGTGATTTGGAGATCACCCCCACTGAATGTGATTTTGAGATCACCCCCCACTGAATGTGATTTTGAGATCACCCCCAATGAATGTGATTTTGAGATCACCCCCAATGAATGTGATTTTGAAACCACCCCCACTGAATGTGATTTTGAGATCACCCCCACTGAATGTGATTTTGAAACCACCCCCACTGAATGTGATTTTGAGATCACCCCCACTGAATGGGATTTTGAAACCACCCCCACTGAATGTGATTTTGAGATCACCCTCCACTGTATGTGATTTTGAGATCACCCCCACTGAATGTTATTTTGAGATCACCCCCCACTGAATGTGATTTTGAGATCACCCCCACCGAATGTGATTTTGAGGGGGCTCATAGTAAAGTCAGTGCAAAGGGCCCATAATTCCTAGCGACAGCACTGAGAGAGATCATTGCTTCACGTCCATCCACAGTGTATCACCTTGTATTTACCCCACACTCCTCTTTCCTTACTGTAACCGACTGAAGAGTGTTTCTCCACACGGAGGTGGAAGGTTTTCAATATTCTCCTCACAAACAATCACTCTTCTCCGGGCCATAGATGATGCCTGCAATGTCCAATGCTAGGCCTGGATTTGCCAGACCAGAATAATTTTTCCAGGATCTTTAGCTAATGAAATCCATTATGATGTGGATGAGAACCTGTGGCCAAACCCACAAGACCGGGTTGATATAAACACAGAAGTGCAGTAAGGGACGCTCTAGGTGACATTTTACTGTAGGCCTACTGTAGTTTTAGCTTTTTTTACCTGCATTATTTCATCAATAATTCTCACATTTTGATTTATGATTCCAGTGTCTGTACTTTTTCTCTCTAGTCTTTTACAATACTGTATGAATGTGTAGAACATAATGAAAGTATATTTAATGATTGTACTAACAACTAAACACTGAAACTATGGGTATATTGTGTGTGGGTGATCTAAAGTAATGTTCATATGATATTTCAGAATAAATTACTATTTTGAACCAATGCTTCTGAAAATGCAAGGCTTCTTTAAAGATATGAACGCAATATTCAAAGTTTTAACATTGGACAGCCTGTGTTACAAAAAATACTGTTTTGAGTTTTGTGTCTAGAGTTTTGAAAAATGACTCAAAGGTTATGTTATTAGTGCAAAAATTATTGTAAAAAACTGTAAGCTGGCCTTGGTAAATACTGAATTAAAGGGGTCATGAACTGAGAAACTAAAAATGAGGAGACAGAAATTATTATTTAATTTTTTTATGTAAAAATCTTGATAACATCATGAGTGGACCTCAGAGTCAGAGAACAGTACGAAAAAATAAAATAAAAAAAACAAACAAACAAAGGCAGTTCATGACCCCTTTAAACATAAAATGTTGCTTTAGAAAGACCGAAATAGTGTGTGTGTGTGTGTGTGTGTGTGTGTGTGAGAGAGAGAGAGAAAGAGAGAGTGTGTGTGTGTGTGTGTGTGTGTGTGAGAGAGAGAGAGAGAGAGAGTGTGTGTGTGTGTGTGTGTGTGTGTGTGTGAGAGAGAGAGAGAGAGAGAGAGAGAGAGTGTGTGTGTGTGAGAGATGTGTGTGTGTGTGGAGAGAGAGAGAGAGAGAGAGAGTGTGTGTGTGTGTGTGTGTGTGTGTGTGAGAGAGAGAGAGAGAGTGTGTGTGTGTGTAAGAGAGAGTGTGTGTGTTTATAATTTATAATATAAAAAATTTAAAAATTGAATAATGGGCACCACTTAAACATTCACAATAGGACCACGTGTATGAAAATACATTTAAATGTTAAAATGATTGCAAAGGAATCTAATTTGCTCTGCAAAGATGCTTTTCATAACAGTCATTAAAATGAAAGAATGACTAATTATGACATTAAATTTAAAATGAAAGATATGGTATCTGTCACACTCCCTGATTTTGACCTTTATTTGCTGTATTCAGTTTTATCAGTATGCTTTCTAATGCCTCTAAAGTAAAAACACACTTATTAATGAAACATCTATTTCCCTGCAGCTGGCAGCGGCATCTTATCTGAATTGTCTTTGAACAATCAAATGGGATATTTTGAGCCTCCAGGCTTTCTGAAGTGTGTGTGTGTGTGTGTGTGGGGAGGTGGGGGGGTGTCACAACTCATATCATAAGTCACAACATACCAATTTTCATTTGAGATATCAGAATCATTGTATTAGGGTAAATTATTTAAATGTTGAACACGTTATGATAGATTTGCCTTTAATTAAACTTTATAATCTTTCTTTATATTTTATACTCTGTGCGTGCGTGCATGCGTGGGTGTTTGTGTGTGTGTGTATGTGTGTGTGTGTGCATGCGTGCGTGCGTGTGTGAACTGGTATATATGGTTTATGAGGACACAAATCTGTATAATAACATGGGTATTACAACATGAAGGTGGTTTATGAGGACACTGCCTATGTGCCCGTAAACCAAAAGGCTTAAAAAACATACTAAATTGAGTTTTTTGAGGAAAATATAAATGCACCGTCTCCTGTGAGGGCTAAGTTTAGGTGTAGGGTAGGTGTAGGGCAATAGCACATACAGTTTGTACAGTATAAAAACCATTACGCCTATGGAGAGTCCCCGTAAACCATAAAAACCAACATGTGTGTGTGCGTGTGAGTGTGTGTGTGTCTCTCTGTGTGTGTGTGCGTGCGTGCGTGCGTGCGTGCGTGCGTGTAAACTCTGCAGGGTCCCGTTCTCTCTCGCACATTTCTTTCACTGTCTCCTCTCGTCTCTGAGTCACATTGTTTAACACACACACATATAAAAATACCTTCAGTTCTTCTTTGTTTTCTTCAGTTCTCTTTCCCTGGGTGTGATACTGAAAATTAAATCTGCATCATACTGTGATCTCCTGAAAAAAACTGATCTTTTTAATTTTATCTTCAAAAATCTGCAGTTCTCACATTTTAGTCCAGTGAATTTGCTTCAGGGTAGTTTTTAAGTCAAGTATTACATTGACAAACTTACATTCAACAATACATACAACTACTTACAGTTACCTTACACAACATACCTTAATCACTTTAAGACCTTTTGTGACAACATGCCCCCTAAAGACATTCCCAGAGGTACAGACTGCTGAGAACTTAGTATTTCTTTAAGAAGAATGACTGTTTTGAAACATAAATAATGTGTCAAAGTGTGTAAAATATTTTTGTAATATAAGAGAGAGAGGAACTTTGTATTCATTAAAAAAATCCTGCAATAATGTATCAAGGTTTCCACAAAAATATTGAACATCACAATTTTTTCAACATGATAATATAAGTAAAGTTACTTGAGCAAGTAAATCAGTATATTAGATGATTTCTGAAGATCACGTGACACTGAAGACTGGAGTAATGATGCTGAAAATACAGCACGCATCACAGGAATAAATTACATTTTACAACATATTCAAAAATATTTATTTTAAATTGTAATAATATTTCACAATTCTACCATTTTTACCATATTTTGATCACATAAATGCAGCCAAGATTAAAATATCTTGCCAACCCCAAACACTTAAAAGGTAATGTACAGAAATCATATTGAAAATATTTTTAAATGCAATTTAAGTACAGAATATTTTTCTTGATTAAACGAAAATGTAATTTTGCGAGCCAAGGATTCAGGCATCAGGCTTGAGGAAGGAGAGAAAATGAGCTCGGCGTTGTCACAGCAACACTAATTGGTGGTAATTTTGTGCTCAATTTTAATAAAGTGAACGAGACAAAGTGGCGTGTCCATAGCAGCAGTATACGGAGGGGGGGGTGTTTCTGTGAGGAAGAGGAAAACTGATGACATTCACAGTGTTATGATCCATAAAAACACAGAGGACCGTGAATGAGAAGCACAGACACTGATGCTCAGATCTCTCTCTCTCTCTTTCAGCTGTTACTCCTCTATAACCTTAAACTACTGCTAAGTCATGCAACGTCTTGGAAGGCAGCATGCAGCGTTATATCATTTCATCTCAGTGCATATAACAGCTGAAACACACTCAAATCACGTGTACAAAAACCTCCTATTGAGCAAAGCCAAAGACAGCCGAGACCAGGACGAATAAAGCTGTTTAGATGAAGCGGAAGAGAAACCTTGAGAGGAATCACACATATTACAATGTGCACATGCCATATGTTACGTAACATAACATTAGTGTAAAAAATATGACTCGATACTTTACAGCCTTTTAAAAGTACTGGGTATATCTCAGTATTATCGGATATTTTTCAGTCAGATGAAGCATAATTTCAAGGGAACAGCCTTTGTAGCCAAGCGAATTTAAGACATTTAATTAAAGAACTAAAAAACGTATCTTACTAATCATACTTTTACACCAAATCAGCGTGAGGAGGAATAAATAAAAAATGTATGCACTATACTAAAAACCACTCAGTTTACTAATATTGAAATAATTTTTATACAGTATGCTGTTCAAAAGTTTGGGATGGGAAAACATTGTAAAAGTGTTTTTGAAAGAAGTCTCTTATGTTCACCAAGGCTGCAAAAATACAGTAAAATACAGTTATATTGTGAAATATTATTACAACTTAAAATCACTCTTTTACTTGAACATATTTTAAAATGTAATTTATTCCTGTGATGCAAAGCTGAATTATCAGCATCATAACTCATTCTTCAGTGTCACATGATCTTCAGAAATCATTATAATATGATGATTTTGTGCTCAATAATATTATCAGTGTTTAAAACAGTCATATATTTTGTGTAAACATGATGCTTTGATGAATAGAAATTGTTTATAACATTTTAAATGTCTTTAAAAAATGTACTATAGTCCAAATATAAACCTTGCTTAATAAAATACCAATTGTTTCTTTTTTTATCTTATTGACTCGAAACAGTAGTGTATGAAAAATTCCAAATATGAATATTAAGCAATGCAAAAGAATGACTGAATCAGAGTTTTAATTGAGTCACATAAATGAATCATGCGATGATGAGTGATGAGATATTATGACTTAAAATAATGATCGACTAATAGTTCACTAGTTATGTTCCAAACCTTTATGTCGTTCTTCTGTGGAACACAAAAGAAGTTATTTTGAAACATACAATGAAAGTCAATGTGAACAGTGTTATTTTAAATGGTTGAATTATTCTTTTATATGTATAAAATGCTGTCTGTAGGGAAGCAGCCCACTATATTCTGCAACACAGCTCGCGTTTGAGTTTTAAAGACGCTGTAAACAGGTTTGAAATGTCTTTGTCATGTTGTCAAGTAGTGAACTCCTGAGTCCTGCGAGATGCGTTCCTCACAATAACAGAGCAGTAATCAGACTTGGGCTGTAGAGAACAGGGCGATCGATTAATCACTCGCTTGTAGAAAGAGCACAAGAACACAACATGCTTGAGCCCTGCTGCACTCATCACGTGCTGGATTTATCCATCTATTGTGATGCCATCCGTTCCCTCGCCAGCAGCTCTATAGAAACTCTACAGAACAGAAAAAACGACAATTAGTCAAAAAAGCATGTATTTCAGCAAACAAGAGTGATTTATCCATCCACCAATTCTCTCTCTCCATATGCAAATAATGCAACATTTGTTATTTAATATTGAAACTGTTTCGCTATAGCTTAATTCTTGATCTTGATTGCATTTTAAAAGGGATTTTTTATTCAAAAGACGTGGCACCAAACACATCAAAACAGCCCATCGGTAAAATCAGACCAACAAACTAATATTTTCTCTCGTGCAGATATTGACCAAGACTCGCAACACATAATTAAGCCATTATTCCCACTACGGCTCTAATTCCCCCTCAAGAAACCGACGTGTGTGAAATATTACATATTCATAGCAGCTGTTAAGCATCAGCGTGCAAGAATACAACATGTAGCAGAGATATGTAAATCAGAGAGATGCAGGCCGTGAACAACAAGTGGATTTTCACAGACACAACAATGATAAATCTTGACAAAGAAGGTCTGAACACCACAATGCATATTTGAATGAAAATGAGGAAAAGATTATATAGACAAAAAGGGTGTGTGTATCTCCACTAGTTATGCTGTATGCGGAGTGGAAAATACTCTCAGAAGTGTTGAGTGAAAGACACGAACACACAGCTGCTTTAAATAACAAAATCAAGCTAGTTAAAGGAACAGTTCATCCCCAGTGTCGGGGGGTAACGCATTACAAGTAACGTGAGTTACGTTATAATATTAGTTTTTTCAAGTAACTAGTAAAGTAACGCATTACTTTTTAATTTACTAGAAAATATCTGAGTTATTTTTCTCCATTTATTGACTGAGTGCGCCGTGTGAACATGATCTTACTGTAGATCTAATCTAGACTAAATATGAATGTGTATTAATTCATCCCACTCACAAAAAACTGATTCAGTATTCATCAAAATGAATTAAAACAGTGAAATACAAACTCAGAATATGACGCAAACCTGCAATAATTAAATATGTTAAACAACACAAATATATCTAATCTCATTTTATTAACCGATGTGTTTGCTGCTGATCTTTGATGATCCAGTTCAACCATATTAATATGCAAAAATTACTTTAAATAAACTAACAATTGTGCTTGATTGTTTTTATTGCTGAAGAGTGTTGAATCTTCTCCTGTGTTCTTCTGTACAGACGTGATTTACTCGTCCTTCAGTCTGAGGTTTATTCATTACACTTTTTGGTGTGAAAGGCTTTTATATTTGCTATAAATATAACTTATTGTATTAAAACAAACAATCAAGCCCTGCTCATATTTAAAAAGTAACGCGAAAGTAACATAAAAGTAACGTAACGCATTACTTTCCATAAAAAGTAACTAAGTAACGTAATTAGTTACTTTTTTAGAGAGTAACACAATATTGTAACGCATTACTTTTAAAAGTAACTTTCCCCGACACTGTTCATCCCAGAATGAAAATGTACTCACTCCCAGGCCACCCAAGATGTGTTTCTTCATCAGATTTGGAGAAATATACCATTGCATCAGTGTCTCAGCAATGGATGCTCTGCAGTGAATGGGTGCCGTCAGAACGAGAGTCCAAACATCTGATAAAACATCACAATAATCCACACCACTCCAGTCCATCAGTTAACATCTTGTGCAGTGAAAACCTGTGTTTGTAAGAAACAAATCCATCATTGAGGTGTCTTAAAACTGGCCAAAATATCATACCATAATCCATAACGCTTCGTCCAGTAAAAGAAACTCTTGGATAGCCTGAAGGTGAGTACATGTTCAGATAATTTTGGGGTGAACATAAGATAATAGTTGTGTCATCATTTAACTCTCATGAGTGAATAGAAATGTCATTCCTACACTCTACAATCTGAACTTTAGATTCATATTTTCGACATTTGAATTTGTGGTGTTTTAACTGAATACTTTTTAATTGCTGTTTGAAAAATTCAAATCTATAAAACGATTCAACTGGTTCAAATGTCACCACAAGAATTCAAAGTTTTGATCCAAAATCCAATTTTTGTTGTCATATTTGAATTGCTATTCACCAAGTTTAAATGAGCAGAAATGTTAAATATAGATGTTCTGAAAATAACTTCAGTTCCTCACAAAAAGTATGGCTTCAGAACACTAACTATATAATATCATTCAGCTTCTTTGCTTTGTTTGCATGGAAAAGACTAGATGAAAGAAAATAAAAGTTTCAGAAAACATGAGATTTAAAACTTTTACATTTTGGGGTGAACTATCCCATTAAACAGAACTTGAACCTTCAGAAGGGGCACAGAAACTTCAAACCGTACTACAACCTCACACAGGTCTGCCTTCCACAGATAAAGCAGGAGGAATACTAACACGCAGCACATATCAAACCCATATTCCCCTTAACAAACTTCAAGCAGCCAGACGTCCCGCGGGCGGCACCAGATTCACAGCGGAACAGAGATTGAGACGGAGAAGCTGAGTGTGTCCGGGGAACCCTTGAGTTAAGTTACGATGTATAGACTAGCGCTGCTTGCACTAATAACACACATTAACTGTTCAGAACTTGAATGCAATCCTTTTCCCAAGACCATATAACAACATGTTAAAGATGATTTCTAGGGAATAAAGGGTGAGAGTTTATTCCAAACATTCACAGTATTTTCCTCTAATGCACCCTTGCTGACCCACACTAATATTGATTCCAGTAATTAGGGATCATTGATTTGACTGGTGATTTAATGCTGATCGGCTCTGGAGGAACTGTGTTTAAATGCAGAAAATACTAAACGAGTTTTCATGGATTCTCATTTTCACAGAGGTCATGCAATAATTAGTAACAGGTCTTCAAAAATGAATTTAGATCGTTGTTTTCATAAAAATGTAACATAGGAGGGTAAAAGTGAGAATGATTTTTAACAGTGCAGTTTCACATGATACGTTTGCTGTCAGCGTGTCACGGTTTAGTGATAACGGTGTGGTTAAGACACCTTGGAGTGTTTTAAGAGCACGCAGACTTGCCTGGAATAATAACTTCTCTTGTTTAATGTCAGGAGCTTGCATCTGCGTTTATGTGACTCATTCTTAAATGTGCCAGTGGCCTTGATTCTAGAAGTATTTCTTCCATTCATTTGTCCCATAGGGACTTTTTAATAAGTCTTCATTTAAGAGTTATAAGCCATGAACAAGCCAACAAACTACAAGGTGAAACAGAACTTTAATTTAAAGCGAAAGTATTTGAATATCGACAAAAACAAAAGGTATCAACGGCTTTAATGAAGGAAAGAAACACAATCCCAAGAAGTGTTTAACTAGTATTTAAGAAGTATTTCTGATTGATGGAGATTTCTTCATGGGTAATGTAGCTTTTCACCAGAAATGTCACAGTAAGAAACTAAGTAAATAATGCAGATGGCTTTAACAAAACCTATTGATTGATGATCTTGTATCTCACAGTAGGCCTGTCTTTACAGCTCTGTAAAGGTTGAAAATATTTTCCTCTTTGGAGAAAATGAATGGGATTCAGTTCTTAGCACGTCATGAATTAGATCAGATCATAAACATATCGCTGCTGGTTTGCATGTTACAACAACAAAGCTGATAACAAGTTACTTGAATGCTGTTAATAAGAATCCAGCGTACCGCCGGCGGGACGCCTAGTGGTGTGACAGGGTAAAGTCGTCAAAAAAAATAATAATAATAATTTTTTCATGTCATATATCCACGGAAAGCTGAGATTCTTGTGATTTCAACTTTGTAAACCATTTTAAGATACAATAAACACAGCATGTACAATCAGTGTCTTTATCAGACCACTTTTTGTTGACATAATGCAGACATGCATGATAGTACAGACACACATAGGAATAACACAGTAGGGATGCAATATAACACCAATATAAGAAAAAAACACTAATTAAATAATGTACTATGTATAGAAATATAAATATAGGAAAAATGTATTTAGATTATAAATTATAAATATGTAATTTAAAAAGTGTACACATTTTGGATTCTATAAATAAATGTCACTATAATGTGTTTATGCTTCAGTTACTATGTGTCAGCAATTATTGACAGTGAATCTGGATGAGAAACTGAATAGC
This sequence comes from Gymnocypris eckloni scoliostomus, assembly GCA_027564155.1. Classification (NCBI taxonomy): domain Eukaryota; kingdom Metazoa; phylum Chordata; class Actinopteri; order Cypriniformes; family Cyprinidae; genus Gymnocypris; species Gymnocypris eckloni. The sequence goes on from CM050414.1 coordinate 28,155,402, forward strand.
TCTAAGTGTAACCTTTCATTAGAGCCCAAAATGATGACTGTACATTAAAGCATTCAAGAATTACAGCATTGTATGTGTCGTTGTTACAAAGCGTCGTTTGGAGTCTCCCAAGTGTAATTTTTTTGGAAGCGTCTAGACATAAAATTAGATAAACATGTGTAAAACACTAATTTTCTAATATATTGTTTATCAAATGGTAGATTTGGCTAGGCAAGGCTTCATTCTATGATCCCAATGTATTTTTCAGCTCATACCTCCCAGATATAGTCATCTGCAGGCTTCTATTTACACAAACAATGCAGGCGGAATTATTATTTTCTTTTTTTAGTGTATTCAAAGTGCTATTACTCAATATCAGTAAGACTTACAGTGATTCTGACTGTTGAGAAACAAACCTCAGAGTGTCACCTTTCAAAGGAGACCAACACCATGCATATCATCCAAATGACCCAAGAACAGCATGCAACTTACTTTGGGTATGCCTTTTTAGACGTTTTAGGCTAATTTTACTGGAATCGTAAAGGGTTAAACAAGTACAATTTATCCACAAGGAACAAGATGTCAAGGGAGAACATTTTTGTCAGGAAATAATAATGAAAGATGTTTCATAAACATCATGAACTGATTTTACACCAAGAACTATTTCCAGAAAAAGAAAACTACTTTAAAACGGACATGCCGGCAGAAAAGATGAACACGAAATTCAGGATTTCAGTAAATTCAGTGGCTGCAGTATTTCAGAATGCAGAATAAAAAAAGGTTGTTTTGTGGAGGAATTGAGTTTTGAACTGGACAATAAAATAAAGGCCTGTCATTTATAGAGAAAAGAAAATCAGTGTGACAGGATTATGACCGGACATCCAAAATAATGAATCAGACAAGGCTACAAGACTGAAAATTACAAGGAAACCGAGTGATTTCACAAAAAGCTTCTCAAGTTTTCACTTACCAGTTTTTGATGCATTTCCTCGAAATCTTCATATCTAAGTGAAGCTGTGAGTTTATAAGAGACACAATCATCATGAAGGAGTTCTAACTTGAAACTGGCCAAAATATCAGACCATAATCCATCTCCGGTTGACTTTTCATCAAAATCCATCTACATATTTGTTTAGAATGCTTTTGGAAATGCAAACATTACTTGATCTGTGCATATTTCTCTCCTGATCCAGACAGGGTGACGTTTTCCTCTGGAGAAAGGAATATTATTATGGATACAGGACTCATATTTCAGCTAGAATCAACGGTTTGAAGATGGATGGACGGATCCCATTCACTGCAGGGGATGCATTGGTGAGCAAATGATGTAACGCTAAATAACTTCATCTACATCTTGGACGGGTGAGTAAACTTTTTTGGGTGAATAGGGAGAATCGTTCTTTCATCATTTTATCTTAATGGGAATATCATTTCTATACTGTACAATCTGAACTTAGACTTTTTCATACAAGTGAAGCATCTTAGTTGTGTATGTGACCTAATGTCATTTATTTGCATGAAAGATTTGAAGCAACAGTTGGGCATGCAACAAAGTTTAGACAATATCAATTCTGCAAATGAGAAATGATCTCCACTGAATTAAAGGAATATTACAAATTTGTATTAATGCTCAGGCCATCCAAAGAGTTTGTTTCTTCAATTTAGCCTTAAGTCACTTGCTCATCAATAGATCTTCTGCAGTTAACTGAACTTAATCATTAAGGTGTTTTAACTTTAACTTCCAGCTAAAATACGAGTTCACGATCTATAATAACACTTCCTCCAGTTATCCTCTCATCAAGATCCACAGACATACTTGTTCAGAACCATGTGGACTGTGCATATTTCTGTCCTGATTCAGACCAGATGACCGTTTCACTGCGGATAGCAATACTACAGAGAGGACTCATGTGAAGTTAAAAGTTTCTTAATTTAGGAATTTTCTAATTTTTGGTGAACTAGTGCTTTAATCAATGATAGATTATAAACACCACATGCATGCCAAAAATAACAGAAATCGTGAGATCGAAGGTTAGTATACCAAGACACTACAAACTTCTCATCAACCTGCCAATATTTGCTCGCAGGTTGTGTTTAAAACAAAGTTCCTTCTGCCAGGAACATAAATGAATGCTTCTCATTATACATGCAAGGAATTAAAACTTACAGCACGGTGAGAAAATCCAAAAACTATTCTCAAGAAATAAATGTTGTTTTGTACTGTTTGAGACAAATTTATTTAATATTCACCTGGATACAAAATTAAAACTAGCAAAGTAATTTGAAATCATGTACACTTTCAAATGCATGGAGAGAATAGATTATGGCATTACATGTATAAAAAACATCAACTAAAGATTTGTAAATGCCTCTGGTAAATAGAATACAATCCCAAAGGGTATGTCATCTACTCACTTCAGTATTTATCCAGCACCACCTTCTTCCAGCATCCAAATGAATCCCAAACACTGATTTGTACTCCAAAGCCACTGGCTCAGCAAGTAAAAGTCCAGATCTATGCAGTGTGCTACTGATGCTGGCATTAAAAGGATGCAAATGAGACAAAAGCTATTGGAAAGACATCCTTGTACAATGTGATATGGATGCAGATGACAATAAATGAGAACATTCCTCTTCTGGCCCTTCAAAGCTGATGCACTTGGGCTGATCTCAATGACCTGCTGTTTATTCCCCCTCGGAGCAGTTAGTTTGTTTAGCACCAATCAGAGGAGAGAATCAGACACAAACCTCATTGGTCCCCACAGAGCTGATGACACAGCTGATCTTGGTGTTCTCCTTGGACTCCAGATAGATTGCTTGACTTTTATGGTACCTGAAACAATAACAGCACTGGTCATTTGAGATCCTCTAGACTGAAAGACCATTAGAGAAAAGTCCCTTTAGGGGCATGTTCTCAGTCAGGTCCTGTGTGTGAGCTTATCTCCTCATGTACTGCCGCTGAAAAAGCAATATTTAGACTTTGAGGATCATTCTGTCATCATTTTTTCTCACCCTCATTAATTTTTGCACGCAATAATTCTCTTTTATGCAATTACACATGCTTTTAAATGTAATTATTTATTTTTAAAGGAAGCAATATCAGCTTCTAAATGCAGAAGTGTACTTATTTTTACACAGAAGACAATTACCCAGATATTCTGTAAATAAGTCACATTTTTATGGTTATTATTTTGTAAATTGTAGCACCTTCAACCAGCAACAAAGCTCCATGATGGATGTGTTCACAAAAGCAAGAGTTTTTCCAAAGTAATAGTTAGGATTTATTTAGCTATGTTTTAGTCATGTCTATTTTGCTCACATGTAAATTAAGTTCTTTCAGTCAATTATACGCGGCAGGGTTTCATAAGCGTCATTTGTTTCAAAACCAGGGTACACTGTATGTTTTTGATTCACTAAAAAGAACCGGCTCAAACATGTGTTTTACATATGTTGTAAATGCTGATTTATGTCTCTTCTAATGTCAAAAAAGCTCTTCAGACGTATCGGTTAGCTTTCTTTTTAGATGTCATCAAGGAAACATGGTCAGTGACAGAATAGTTTTGGCTTTCTCTGGTTCTGAAAGGGGCGACTCGGCTCTGGGTATGCGCTTAAGCTTTGTTCAGAATAATCTTAAATGTAGTACATGTAAACAACTCTAAACAAATCAGACTGGATTCATTCTGACTGATGAATACTGCTGCATGTAAACATACTTCCAGCCTTCAAGAGTCATTTGTGACGCTGGAGCACAAAACCAGTCTTAAGTCGCTGGGGTTTATTTGTACCAATAGCCAACACACACACACTGTATGGGTCAAAATTATAGATTTTTCTTTTATGCCAAAAATCATTAGGATATTAAGTAAAGATCATGTTCCATGAAGATATTTAGTAAATTTCTTACAGCAAATATATAACGTCATTTCTGATTAGTAATATGCATTGCTATGAACTTCATTTGAAGAACTTTAAAGATGATTTTCTCAATATTTAGCTTTTTTTGCACCCTCAGATTCCAGATCTCAGCCAAATATTGTTCTATCATAACAAACCATACATCAATGGAAAGATTATTTATAAAACTTGCAGATGATGTATAAATCCCAATGTCTAAAATTGACACTTATGACTGGTTTTGTAGGGGAATCTGATTAGACTGGTCATGTAGTAAACTCGACTGCCTTTATTACCAGCAAGTTTTTAAAAATGTCATGTTTAAATATTTTTATTAACATAAAAAGTTAAATCACCGAGACATAAACTGAACTTTATCACAGGTATTTGACTTTTTTTTATTGAGAATTTGAGTCCCTGAACAAAGAGACAGTGAGTTTCTTGTGTGATGCTCCAAACAAGAGAGATGTTTCCCCACTATTTCCCCAAGACAGCTCTCTCAAACACTTCTGGACAGACATAGTTCCACGTGGTTTGCCACGCACGGACAATCAGCTCTCCTCCTCGTCTCCCTGTAGCACTGTCTTAGACCTCTTACATTACAGACAGTGCAGTTTATTGCTCTGGGCACATTTGCAGCCCTCGTGCCTCCCTGCATCAGGACTACGGCAGCGTGATGCAGGCGGTCAGGAACCCTGATGTTATTCAGAGTCAGTAGAGCGGTCTCTTTACTCTCCTACGCTGCTGTAGCTGTGACCTTAACTGTCTTTAGAGATCGACCGATATATCGGTTTACCGATATTTTTCCCGATATTTAAGCATTTTACCATAATCGGTTTTGTAAAAAAAAAGATCGGTTTTGAAATAATTTTTTTTTTGTCACATACATACTTATACAGAGTATAACCAGCAGTGAAATGTGTTCTCTGTATTTGACCCATCCAAGTGCACACACACACACACACGCACACACACACACACACACTTGGAGCAGTGGGCCACACACACACACACACACACACACCTGGCACACACACACACACACACCTGGAGCAGTGGGCCACACACACACACACACACCTGGAGCAGTGGCCACACACACACACACACACACACACACACACCTGGAGCAGTGGACACACACACACACACACACACACACACACACACACACCTGAGCAGTGGACACACACACACACACACACACACACACACCTGGAGCAGTGGACACACACACACACACACACACTGAGCAGGACAACACACACACACCGCATGTAACTTTATACAAGATTCACTCGTTTGAAACACACTAAATTATATTAACATTTACTATAGAACCATTATTTCACCAATAAACATCTAAATAAATACATCTCTATCTAAATTAATGATTTATTATCTCCACAACGATCAGTTTGAGTATAGTTCTGTGTAAATAGATAAACCCGCTGTCAGCAGTTTTCATAATCTAGACAAAAACATTTTAATAATTCTGATAAAACAGTTAAGAAATACAAAATACGATGTTTTGTTTGTTATAGCTTATTTCAATATTCCAGAGAATATTATTCAGTGAATTATTCTTCACTCTTTAGTCTATTAAACAGCGTTAAACCTAAAACTGTAGTTTAAAATGAAGTTGATATGACTCTGTCCTTTATTTTCTCCATTTGAAAACATTAGACATTATTTTGCTTATTGTTAATATCAGTGTTGCTGATGATGCTTTTATAAATAAAATGTTTTTATTGTTGTAATTTGAAGATTACATTTGACATGAAAGAATGTTAATTTTCAACAGTTTTTGTTGTTGTTAAGACGACTGAAAGAAGGAAAAACCAAAGTGAAGAATGGACTCTGTTATATATTTACTTTATAACAGTAAATAAATATCGGTTCTGCATATCGGTTATTGGGTACATAAACATGCAAATAATCGGTATCGGTTATAAAAAAAAAATCAATATCGGTCGATCACTAGAAGAACTGCATGTGCAATAATTATTTATGGTTAATTGAGCAAGCATGAATAATATTGTTTAAATCCTTTCCCATAAAGATCAGTCAGTAAAGCTTACTTGGATTTGACTAAATTATTTGAAAACACAGAATCCTGAAAAAGCTTTGCTTCTCTTTTTGCGGAGTAGAAAGAGGATTTTCTGCAATATTTTTTAACTACACACATTGCATTACACTCAATACAGAACGCAAACTCACATTCACAATTCAGGATAGATCATTCGCAACAGCATAGATTGAGCAGCAAGGAAAAAACTGGTTCTTAAGAGTCACTGTTTGTGAAACACACATACCGTTCGCACTGTGTGTTTGTTTCTGGCATGCAACCCGCTGAGGAGGATAACTTAATAAATGTTTCTTGCTATTATATGAATCTTTTTGTTACAACACATTGAATACAGACTGCAAACTCACTTTTACAAGTCAAGTAAACTATGATTTATTTTGCTGTGGGCACAAAAGCAATGCAATAGTGATGTTGCCTTAGCAAACGCCACTAATTAGAGAGCTCGTCATCTCTTAAAACACAGAGCAAAGTAGCCTGTGGCTTCAACTTCTCACATAAACATCCTCTGGTTCAGATAGCAGCATAACTCTCCACTCATTATTAAAAAGCAGAATAAAACTACGTTAATGCACATGTAACATTATACATTTAATGCCCGTGGTATCACCCTCGACCACATTTCCTCCTCCTCATCTGCACACACATATTCCGGTTGGATTGCATTGCTGAAAGCTACGGCAGCCCACTGTCTAAAGGGCACGACTGGATGAATGCATGCTGACACACTCATAAAAATCTAGATGCATTCATAACATTTAATGTCATAAACGCGCAAGACAGAGTAATCTTCAGACCTCATCCTAAACCACAAGCTTCCTGTGCACTATGATCACACAAACAATGAAATATAGATTTATATAGTCTGTCCTGCATGTCAGAATATGTGGATCATCATGTCCATGATGTTTACGTTATTAAAGATCACGACACAGACGGCAGTAAATACCATTCCAGCAATGCATGACCCGAGTCCTGCCACAGATGTTGCCTTGTTAAAGGAAACTACGCCTTGCAAATACAGCACTTACACAACCTTATATACACAAAGCTTATTAAATAATAGTTTCAAGTTATAGCTGAAATATTAAAGAGCACCTTTTTACAGCCCAAACACAATATAAATCCTCAAATAACCTCTTCTGCATGCCATGCTACTTTAATGCCAGAATCATTATACAATTATTATTTTAAATAAAATAAATACAAATTTATACATTATGCATACAAATAAGCCTTAATGATTATTACAGACATATTGATAGAACGATAGACAGAACGATAGATAGACAGAACGATAGAACGATAGAACGATAGAATGACAGAACGACAGAACGATAGACAGACAGAACGATAGAACGACAGACAGAATGATAGAACGACAGAACGACAGACAGAACGATAGAACGACAGACAGAATGACAGACAGAACAATAGAACGACGGACAAACAGAACGATAGAATGACAGAACGACAGACAGAACGATAGAACGACAGACAGAACGATAGAACGATAGACAGACAGAACGACAGACAGAACGATAGAACGATGGACAAACAGAACGATAGAATGACAGAACGACAGAACGATAGACATACAGAACGATAGAACGACAGACAAACAGAACGATAGATAGACAGAACAATAGAACGATAGATAGACAGAATATTAGATAGACAGAATGATAGAACGACAGACAGAACGATAGAACGACAGACAAACAGAACGACAGGCAGAACGACAGACAGACAGAACGATAGAACGACAGACAAACAGAATGACAGACAGACATAACGATAGAACGACAGACAAACAGAACGATAGAACAACAGACAGAACGATAGACAGACAGAACGACAGAACGACAGACAGAACGATAGAACGACAGACAGAACGACAGACAGAACGACAGACAGACAGAACGATAGACAGACAGACAGAACGACAGACAGAACGATAGAACGACAGACAGAACGATAGAACGACAGACAGAACGATAGAACGACAGACAGAACGACAGACAGACAGACAGACAGACAGAGAGACAGACAGACAGACAGACAGACAGAACGACAGACAGAACGATAGAACTACAGAACGACAGACAGAACGATAGAATGACAGAACGACAGACAGACAGAACGATAGAACGACAGACAGACAGAACGATAGAAAGACAGACAGAACGACAGACAGACAGAACGATAGAATGACAGACAGAACGATAGAACGACAGACAGACAGAAAGATAGAATGACAGAGAGAACGATAGAACGACAGAAAGACAGAACGATAGAACGACAGACAGAACGATAGAACGACAGACAGAACAATATAACGACAGATAGACAGACAGAACGACAGACAGAACGATAGAACAACAGACAGACAGAATGATAGACAGAACGACAGACAGACAGAATGATAGACAGAATGACAGACAGACAGAATGATAGACAGAATGACAGATGACAGACAGACAGACAGATAGACAGACAGATAGATAGACAGATAGATAGATAGACAGATAGATAGATAGATGACAGATAGACAGACAGATAGACAGATAGACAGACAGACAGACAGACAGATAGATAGATAGAGTCTGTCTTGTCTCAGTTCAGTGCAGCTCTGTGATGTGACTTTATGTAACTATAATATAATAGATCTGGAAATCAGAAGGACGACTGCTCCATCTTGTGGTCAGTATAAATACTAGAGAGTGACTGGAAGATTTCTTGAGGCTTTAAGGTCTTGCAAGAATCAGAGACTCAAGGTTTGCGTGACAAGTATACACAATTATCTGGAAGAAGCCGTGACTACATCATTAATGTCCACAATATAAATCAGGCAGTCTTCATAAGGCCTTTTCACGCCGTGCTTTACCCTGGGTTATCATCTCTTTAAACCAACATTATTTAGTCACTGACCTCATAAATATGTAAATCAGCATGTCAAGCCAGAGTGAAGAAATATACAGTGTGACATTTAAAGAACTGAACAGTGTGAATCACGATAACCCAGAATTACAAGCACCTGGGGTGAGAAAGCCCTGAATAACACGGAGAACCTTACCATCTCTTATCATAGTAGAGCTTGCCCTCCTCTATCCGTGCCTCATAACGCTGGGACGGGGGGTCCACCGGAGTCGTCGGGAGGTGCTCTGGTGAAGCCGGGGACGCTGAAAAACAATACACATTCATTTGAAAACTTGTGTGGCTTAAATAAACTGATGGGAAATATCTGGTGAAGTATTCGGGGAATCACCTCTAAAAGACAAAACGTCCGTACCCGGTCTTTTCGGAGATTTAAGCTGTAAAGAAATAAAGCAAATAATGAAGATTGTTTTGATTTTCTTCAGCAATATCAGTAAAAATAAAATAAAAAAGACAGACATGGACAATCAACATGATACCTTGGTCAAATCAGCAGTAAATCCAAAAGTACATCAGAGTCAAACACCTTTTTTTCTTGGTTTGAAGCTTTTTTCCTTTTTATTCTTATTGCCAGATAATATATTCATTTTCTCATGTATCACTTTGAGTAATAAAACACAATGACATATTCAGGGGGTTCTACTTTTTATTACCTAATAGAGCTTTTAGGAAAATGAATAAATAAAGATCCTTTCTTCAAAGCCAAGACGTGAGTCATGAAGACTTTCATTACAATTTCATGAAATTGAAATTTTGATTAAACTTTTTCTATCCTCATCATTATTTCCTCATCTCATAACCTTGCAAACGAATATGCAAGTGTATTACAATTTGATTAACGATGGTATTGCTGTAGAATGAGACCTACTGCAAATTAGGCCCAAAAGTACTATAACACTGTATCTGTGAGGCAGTGAAATGTGTACTTAGCTAGACTTTAATGGGGCTTCATAAAACAGAGCCAATTACAGTCTTGCTGAGACGTAACCCTACCTTGTTTAATGCTCTTAGATCCTCCATGATCTGTTCATCACTGAGTAAATAGTTTAACTGAGGTGAGGAGAGTTAAGAAAACTTGCTTATGAAAATACAGGTCATTTACATAATGAACTCTTAAAGGCACAGCAGCCTGTTAAAAAAACTAAAGGTCATGCATTCCATTGTTTTGGTGCCAAAGAGTTTGACTAGCACTAGAAATGGACTTCAGGGAATTCAATAAAGTGCTACAGATGCATAAAAGACGAGCCCTTGTTTTCGGTGCATGTGCTCGGTCTCTGATATGTTAAGGATATCAGGTGGAGGCTTTCTCCGCTTGTCTGGAATGGGCACAGGGTCATTGGGCCGTCTCCGGAGCTTACGTTTTATAGGTTTCTCCATGGAATCTAAAATGAATAAATAGACAGCCAATTAGGGTGTTTAAAGGAATATGTTGCACATAAAAAGAAGTCAATGAAACAAGAATGAGGCTGTAATAGTCAATCTTTTCTGCAATGAATGGCTTTCAACCTTCAAAAATGACGAAAGAACAGCATACCAATATAATTAAAGACGTCATACAATAGCTTGATGTGATGAACAGACCAAAACGTAAGTATTTTTTCACTGATAATGGCCCTCTCCAGTGAGTTAACCACTGTGAACATCATTTAGTTTGTGTATTAAACTTGTGGACCATCTGTGAACAAATCATTCAGTTAGCTTTTATAAATCAGAACGATTCAATGACTCAAACAAATAATACATTCACGAATAGGACATTGGTACTTCTCTTGTGAATTCACCAAAGAGTGTTCTAATCATTTTAATATACTCTTATGAAGCTTGAAAATCCCTTAGTCTTTATTCACTGGGTAAACGGTTTAAAGTCACTTATTTATTTATTTTTCAGTAATTTATCAAAATATTTTAAAAGGTTTTCTGCATGGTTAAAATAAGCTACGCGTATACAAATTATAAGTTATTTTAGAGAGAGAGAGAGAGAGAGAGAGAGAGAGAGAGAGAGAGAGAGAGAGAGAGAGAGAGAGAGAGAGAGAGAGAGAGAGAGAGAGAGAGAGAGAGAGAGAGAGAGAGAGAGAAATATAAGTCGCGTATAAGTAACATTTTATTATTTCATTCAGAAATAGGCCGACGTGAATTACAAACATTATAATAAACACTGTAAACACAGCTAGGCTATTTTAATTCCCCTCACTCCACAATAAATCCTTTCAATTAACAGTAGGCTATTTAGAAAAGATCATGAATTAAAAATGTGAGAAACGTTAGCTATAAACGACAAACAAAACCAAAATTAATTTAGGCTAAAACGAAACTGAAACCAATGTCGGTCTCTCTTCGACACAAAATCAAATGTTTGTATTCACGATGTATTTGAATGGGAAAATATTATTTATCTTTTATGTTTAAACAACATGTTTGGCATAACTTCACGGGTAAGGTGATAACACTTAACAGGACAGATTTGACTACATATGTAAACTGAGCAGTGTGTTTATTTTTTCATATGTTTGACTGGTTGTTTTTTATAATGATAATGATTTGCATTGTGAAGGTAGAAAGCTTAACTGTACGGCGCTGGAGCAATCACTTGATTTTTCCCCTTCTAACAGTGGAAGCAAATACTCCTCTTAATCATGAAGATAAGCGGAATTGCTTTTATTTGTATGCATACACTATAAAAACTAATCTTTGCGCTTTTGTAAAATAAGCCTATAATAGGATGCTGCTTTCTGCCGTCTGGTTTCCTTTCACGCAGCACAAAATGAACCGAAACTCTGCATAATAGGATACTTGTTGCACAGTTTTTCTTTCGTTTTCTCAAGTTCTCACTTTTTATTCATTATACGTGATATGATGATCATGTGAATCCTCGTGTTCTGTCGTTTGCTGCTTTTTGTGCATGTAAAATTAATCCCCGGAAAACTAATTTTAGTATTTTTTTAACGGGTCACAGACACTTATTCTTTTTAATAAAAAAAAAAACTTGTCGGTTAATGAGTGTCGGTTGTCGGTTAGGAAAAATAACCAAAATGAACATCCCTACTTGCAAAAAAAATCCCTCTCTGTTTGCACGTTTCTATCTAAACTCTGTTTTCCTCTTTCTCACCTCCGGTCAGCTCCATAGTTAACTTCTCATTCTCGATCATCTTCTTCTTCTCCTCCAGCTCTGCAATACGATTTTCCTTCAGCTCCACTTTCTTATCGTCAAATTCTTTCACCGCTGCTTTTTTCTCTTTGATGTGGTTCCTCTCCACCTGCTCCGTCTGCAAGACATTTAACATGAATTAACCTGTCACAGCGGTTTCTTTCTGCAGTCATAAATCCACAGATACATCACATGCAGAGTTTGCAGCTTACCTCAAGTTGTAGAAAGAGATCTGAGAAGATAAAGAGACGGAGGAGAAAGACAGAAAATGAGAGCGAGTACAAATAAGATAAGCATTAATAATGTAATGCTGGCTCTTGAAATATTGAGAAGAAAAGCTATTATTATAAATCATTTTACCAGCGTTACGAAGTCTCTCTTTATACTGCTGATCAAGCTTCTTCATTCTCTTCTGGTACTCCTGCAGTGTGCCTGTGGAAATGAGTGATGTACATTTATTACAGGATCAATCCCGGATCAGGAGCACAATGGTGATAGACTACTGAACCTACAGCCTTTTGGTTACCAGCCCAGTTCATTAACGACTAGGCAACATCACCTAGTTAGACAATTATAAACATAATTCTCCAAAAATATCAATTTACGGGTATCAGTGTCCCTGTGCGAGCAGCTAGCTAATTTTCTCCACAACATGTCCTGTTGTTTACAGACATTTTAATAAGAACATGTGAAAAATAATAATGTTTATATATGTGCAATACCCTAATAGTTATATTAAAGTTAATAGTAATGAAACATGTTTTTTTTAGTGCTATCAAACGATTAATCGCATCCAAAATAAAAGTTTTTGTTTACATAATACATGTGTACTATGTATATTTATTATAAATAAACACACATACAGTATATATTTTGAAAATATTTAGATGTATATACATTTATATTTTATATTATATATATATATATTTTTCTTAAATGTATACATGCATGTGTTTGTATTTATATACACATAATAAATATATACAGTATACACACATCTATTATGTAAACAAAAACGGTTATTTTGGATGCGATTAATCATCGTTACTAGTTTTTTATTTAAAAAGAATAGCATTGTTGTTTTTTACTTATTATGAAACTGTTGATGTACAATTAGTTTTAACATTCCTTTAAAAATGTACTAAACAAATATAAGCTATGATGTTTTTGTTATGTAAAACAATTTTGTAAAATATATGAGCAGACCCATGTACTCACGTAATTAATGTTATGCATTTAGCGAACACTTACAAGCGCGCACTTTGGCAGAATTAAACTCAAATAGTCATCAGCAGTCATTAGTTCTGTAGAATTGAGCATCAGAATGGACAAACGTGTTAAGGGAGAAAACGAAATGTGGGAAATGCCAACGAAGACACGCATTCAAACAAGAATAGTCTCAGCATCAGCGGTGAAGAGAGAGCAGGACTTACTTTCGGTTTGCCCCCCCACTCACTTGAAGATGTTCAGGCAAAAAACAAACACCCATAAACTACAACACAGCAATCATCCTTATCACAGAAATGTGAAAAACATCTCTGGAGAGAACCTCAGATTATTACATTCGACAATTATTTCCATATTTGGATCAACATAAGCTACATTTGTGAACGCACACTTTCTGTAATGTCAAGTAACACTTCCGTCCGCGTCTTACAGACTGTATCTTACAATCATAACTTCACTGTTACTCATTTAGAGCTGAATTACACTAAACTGGTTCCCGACAGCATCAGGCGTTTTATTATTGGTGAGTAGAATTATTTATTTAAACAAATCTAATCGTTTAGATATCATAATAATTAGGCTATAAATAATATTCTGAATCTTGTTGGTTTGTATGATGACGTAATATGTAAATGACACGCGTGTGCCCGTGAGACTTGCACTTGGACCATAGTGCGGCCCGGTGGATATAAGGTTGAGAACCACTGATGTACAGTAACATTTGTAAACATATCAATTCTGTGTATTACGCATTTAAACTTTCCTTATTAAAGTGCATGACTCATATTCATTTCTAATAATAATAATAATGTTAATAGTGAATATATGTATTTCCAGTCACCTTCTTGCAGTTGCTGAAGCTGTCTTTTCAGGGAAGCCAGTTTGTCTTGATACATCCTGAAATCATCAAGACATAAACACAGCATCTCAGAGAAATGACACGTTTGATTTCATAACAACTGAAAGCAGAAATGTGGCGTATACATTATCATCACAGGGATTTGCATTCTGATATATTTGTGAGTGTTTGTCATGAATAAATACGTACTGTTCTTTGATTTCAACATAATCGGCCTCATCATGTTTGGCCAGATCTGTTTCACTGGCATCTTCTGTGTCTATAAAAGTAATAAACAATATATTAATATACACTGTAGGATAAGACAAGGTATGGAAGAACTTGACTCTCTTGCACAAAGCCCAAACGTGACCCCACTGAACTGCTTTTGGGATGAAATATAGTTTATTGAAATCATAACTGCACATATACAGCACCATCTAGTGGACATACATGGAAGTTGTATCATTTTTAAAACATCTCTTCATTATTACTGTTATCTTTGATTTCTTCTCCATTTGATTTGATATTTCATTGTGTTTTATAATTGTTCATGTACAGCACTTTGGTCAGTGTAAGCTGGATTTAAATGTGCTCAATTAATAACATTTACTTATATTTTCTATGGCGACTGAACCAGATATTACATGTATGTTGTTTGCAGCCTTTTTCCTACCAAAGGAATTTATTACATTATATATTGTGTTTGTATTAACTGCTATCTGGGAACTGTGAGAAATTGATTCTAAGACTAAATCTTATGTATCAATAATAAATATTAAACAAACACATAAATAAACAAAGCACACATTTGCGCACTAATAAAAGACACACTAATAGACAAATACTATATCATCAGCTGCTCATACAAACACTGGCATTCGAGCAGATGCTTTTATCCAGGTGATATTTAAAAAATATATATTATAATAATATATTAATTCAGCAAGGGTGCATTATTAATTGCTTTTACTTGTAATAAATGCTGTACTTGTGAACTATTCATCAAAGAATACTAAAAAACCTGTATCAGAGTTTCCACAAAACTATTACGCAGCACAACATTATTGTTAATAATAAAAATATTTATTGTGCATCAAATCAGCATATTAGAATGTTTTCTGAAGGATCATGTGACACTGAAGACTGGACGAATGGCAATCAGCTTTGCCATCACAGGAATAAATTACATTTTAAATATATATGTAATCACAACATTATTGTTTTTCTGTATTTTTGATCAAATAAATGCAGACTTGATAAGCATGAAAGACTTATCGACCCTAAACTTTAGATTCATAATATACCATTTTTATACAAAGATATTGGATTAAACATTTCAGCAAGAACTACAATATTGAAATGTACAATATTGTTTATAATTTCTATAACTGTATGAATGGAAAAATGTTATTATATAAAATTATACACTTTAAATACAATTTTTGATTTCACTACTTGTCCATTTGACCAATGAAGTTTGAAAAGCACTAATATTACACATAAAGAGAGATTTGTAGTTTCTAGATTAATATTAAGTCATGATAACAATACCTTTAATACAATTTGTCTTTGTAGAAATGTTGTGTCTTTGGGGACAGTTTTCAATGAACTTCTATATTTTTCTATGAAGACAAGCACTGGTCTAGATGCTCTGTAATTTTATTTCAACTAAATAAAATAATTCATTATATGACATCATCAGGTACCATTGAAACAGGTTAGGTTCTATTTGTCTCAAAACTGCATGAAGGGCTTGATACATATTGACAAATAAAGGAAATTAATGATACAAAATCCTACAAATTGTTCTTTATTCCAGATGTTCTTGTGTTGTAAATATTGACATCTTTTTTAAGAGTCAGTGGATGAAAATAAATGATGTTGTGCACACTTGATTTGATCTGATCTCTGAAGTCTCATCTCTAATGTGTTTATGACACCAGAGGTCAACTCCAACCACATATTTGCCACCATAAATCATCTATTTCCTAACATGAAAACAAGTAAGTCCTCTGGTGCACCTGACTTCGAGACTGTATGAAAACTACAACAACAACACATCCTACGTAATGCATTTGCTTCCTGACGCGTGCTAACTGCTAAAGCTAACGGTGTATCAACCGCCTGGATATCACATAAAACATAAAACTAGAAGAAACTGCGCAACTGTTATACGGTTAAATGCGTACATAGCCATCATTTAGGTCTAAAAAATATCAATATATGCATTTAATGATACAGATGAGGTTTAAAAAAGCCAGTGAGCTCTGAAATAACGTTAAACCGAAAACAACTCGACACACACATAAAGTTAACATTAACGTTACGACAGAACCAGAATTTCATTTCCAATCTACAGCCAGTTCACTCATTAACAAATTAAACATGTCTCTCAATCCATAAATAATAAGTGAAAGGGATTAAAAGGTAAATAAACTTAAAGTATCGTGCGTAATCACCTTCTTCCGAGTCTCTGCCTCTGAAACTGCGATCTTCATCTTCATCCACACTGTCTAGCTCTTCCTCATCGTTATAATAGTCCACCATGGGTGACAGTAAAGTCGAGGCCATTTATTATATTCAAAAATTGATAATAGGCCTATATGTAAACAATCACACTGCACCGACAACGTTTTCAGTCTCGACTCGAGCCTCTTTTTTTCAATGGAGTGTGGGCCGAGGAATCTGATTGGTGGAGGGGTTAGAGCGATGCATGATGGGAAATGTAGTTTAAGCAGCTTGTGCGCAAGTATGACATAAGGGAAAGAAGTAGAGGGGAAGAGAGAGAGAGAGAGAGAGAGAGAGAGAGAGAGAGAGAGAGAGAGAGAGAGAGAGAGAGAGAGAGAGAGAGAGAGAGAGAGAGAGAGAGAGAGAGAGAGAGAGAGAGAGAGAGAGAGAGAGAGAGAGAGAGAGAGAGAGAGAGCTCTCTGCGTTTCAAATGTATTGTTGTTAATATCAGTCAAGGAACAAGATGATTTTCTGAACTTGACTGTAGGCTAAACACTTCTGCCCTTCAGTCATCATGCACTATTATCTCGGTCAGGTAAGCGTATTAATGTCATTATGAAAAGACATGCAAGAAAATAAGACATTATTTATCATTTAGTGCCATTGAGTGTCTGTAATTGTTTTGAATGTACTCTGTGTTTAATTTCCATCCCACAGACTGGTTTGAATAGAGTTATTTTCATTCATTGTGCAAAGTTCATATATTCGTCATATATTCACACACGATGCATGTTTTTTGGCATTTTTTATCATCATTATTTATATTTTTGTTTTCCTCATGAGCAAGCATGATGTGAAATAAGTGATACTGACATATCTATAAAAACGTAGAAAATATGTTTTAGAAATATATATAAAAACTGTGTCTCTCCATTGTGCTATAAAAACAGGCATACTATTACTACTTCTGCTGCTACTGGAAATACTAATAAATTAATAATGATTATTATTATTATTATTATTATTATAACAATAACCCGTTAAAGGACAAATAATAGTAAATAACTGTATTATAAACTTGATAGAAATTACATATGTACAACAACAAAATAACAATAATTATAGCTAATAATAATAATTATTGTTATTATTATAACATCATCATTACATATATTTTTAGGTGATCAGTTAGCTGTTAGATGTACAGATCAGAATGACAGGTGTTTAACATGCGGTAAGTTTGAGCACAAATAATAATGCTTGATCAGACATATGCCACGCATAAATATTGTAAAATATTATATTAACTGGCCAGGTGGAGTAATCTACATGAAATCCTCGAACTAGATTATAATCCTATTGTAGGCTTGTGCAGGGATCTGCGGCTACTGTGTCGTCTCTATTGTGTGTTCACGAGCTGTTCCCTGCGCGAGCGGCAGGCGGCGGCGAGTTCAGACGCGCTTTGATCGTTCATCAGCGCGGGTACCTTGTAGCAGGTGCGAGGCGCGCGTGAGAGCAGACGCTGGCTGGTCAGCTCTTTGTCAGTCGCTCGGGGTCTAGTACAGTATTTATGCTGGATAATATCATAACACGAACTGTATGGACGGGATATCATCACACCGACGGGAGAGATAGTCATGACGTCTGTCGAAAATAAAACCGCTTGATGCATTTTCAGGTGTAGGAGCACCGAGACGTCACTTGCAATGAGTTTGGAAGTTTATTTCCCTCGACATCCCTCCTTACAAGGACTACAGGAGACATAAGGTGGATCTGTACTGTTCGTCGTTCATTCGTCTGAAGACATTCGCTTATAACCGGACTTCTATGGAGTTGAACCTGGATTAAAGAGACTCGGTAAGGCCATTCACGTGTATTATGGCTTTGTCAGCTCCTCTGTTTCGTCTTACAGGGGTATTTTCTATTCGTGATACTCTGCGCCGTCATTAAAAGCGTCTTTATCGTGTCTGGTGTCACTATTCGCCTCTCCATTGATTCCTCTGCGCTCGATTGATTTCCCTGAACCTTCATAAAGTACAACATTTACTAACACTGGTTAAGTGATGCATCGTGTTTGTTTACACTCGAAATACACTAAGTACAGTATAGCGAGGACTGGTGCTTTTGTGACGCTTGTTGACACGCAATCCTTTTATGATTGTATGCATTTTTAATGTTTAAAGGGGTCACGAACTGAGAAACCAAAATTCCTTTGATATTTAGATATATAGCCTGTTCTATAAAAACATCCTGTTAGTTTCAAAACTCAACTTTCTCGCTCGTCTTAAAACTACTTCTATTGAAGCTGTAGTCTGCCAAAACGACAGCTTGTGTTTCATGTGCTCTAAAAACTGAGATCATGCTTTCATTTGACTAACGTTACTTCAAATATTCATGCAATGTTTCATATATGAACATCCAAGTGCATTTTTTATGTGTGATGCAATGATATTTTACACTTTATTTGTAAAGTTAGATGAGATTCTGTTACACACACACACACATACATACACTTACACACACGCACACGCACACAAATACATACACTTACACACACACACACGCACACATACATACAATCACACACACACACTCACACACACACACACACACAACACACACACACACACTCACACACCACACACACACACACACACACACACATACACACACACACACACACACACACACACACACACACACACACACACACAATGTTCGTTTGTATCTACTTGGATAATGATGTAAAACTCTTCAAATGAATGACATTTCTGCATCTGCCACAATGTCATAGACTGCTATCTTATCACTTCTGATTTCAATTATAAACAAATATAATATTTTGTAAACTGAATTGACAGTTATAAACGTGCAAAGTACTATTTCCTGATTTTTAAGAAACACTCAATACATTTATGCTATTATAGAATCAAAGTTTATTTAAAAAAAGGAACAAGCCCAGAATTATGAAATCTTTTCGACACTCTTATGAGAGAAATAGACTATTGTTTTTTTTAAACGAAAGAAAGCTGTTATATTCTATACTGAAATAACTACGTTTTAATGCTTAATGCAGATTCACCCATATACAGGCTCGTTGTTTATCGGCTTGCTCTGGACTGAGTGTAAATGTGCTGCTTTGCATTGACTCGGTGGAGATGTCGTGCACTTATTTCCGTGCGCGCATGCATTGTAATGAACTTCACTATATGCGCACGCGGCTGTTCATCCAGGAAGTCCGACAGACAGACAGACAGGCGAACATGGGCCATCAACGCGTTTAAAATACTCTATTTCCGGTGGAATAACTGTTTTTAGGACGGTGAATTTCGCTCTTGAGCTCTCAGACACCCTTCAGAAAAGAGGTCAGTATCATTCATTACATTGCCATGAGTTTCGTGGATAAAATGTCAAAGGGTTTGCGTGACACACATCCGCGCACATTCATTTCAAAGTCATGCACAAATAATTAAACACAACCCAAAGTTGTTTGACGCAGAGATCCGGATGTTAGGACTGGGTTTCTTTTCTTTTATTTATTTAACTAGCACCTGCTGTCTCTTTGCGAAGCTAGTCGGTTTGCTAATCTAACTGTTCAGCCCTATACCACCCAAACTTTCACTTCCTCTGCAGCTCGAATCCTCAACATGTTCATATTCGTAAAGTTGAACTCGTTTAAAAAGGAGCGCGAGACGCATTATTCGCTGCGTAAAGACGCTCTTGAATCGTTTAAATGCAAGTGCGTCCAGTTGGATGTATATTTAGAGCAGTGAGTGCTGATGTCATGTCGGGCTGTTCGTGTGCGTCCTTGGCTCTGTCTGTCCCTCGTCTTCTGCTGTTTTAAGCAGCGCATCTCTTTCACACACATGCAGCGTTTATTCTGTCGGATGGAGATCGTGAAGTTTATGGTCAGGATAGAAACACCTCACCATGTGGATGAAGGTGCATCTTTCTCCCGGTATCTGGCGCTGTCAGTGTTGTGCATGAACTAGAAAAGTCGCCTTTGGCTATATTTGTTGTTACATAAATAAGTGATGATGATTCGTGGTCTATTGGTGAAGGATACAATCCTAGATGTGTATCCAGTTTGTCTTACAGGCTAATTATGTAGCCTGCGATTTCTATCTATGATTTGTCTTGTGGTCGTGATGAATTGTTTAAACTGCTGAATTATCATTGAATGAATCATTCGTGTGAGTCGACAGAACCGATTATACTCGTTCATGAATCGCTCTGAGCGGGTCTCGAATCAAGTGTTGACATGGTTTCTAATGATCTGGTTAACCAACAAGAACCGGCTTTCATGACTGCAATAAACTGACAGATGAAATTATAATACTTGCCATTACTAATACAACCTAAGGACAGAATAAAAGAGTTGTTCCTGTGGCTCAGTGGTGGAGCATTGCGTTAGCAGTGCAAAGGTTGTGGGTTCGATTCCCAGGGAACACATACTGACAATACATGTATAACCTGAATGCACTGTAAGTCGCTTTGGATAAAAGCATCTGCTAAATGCATAAATGTAAAAGAGAAAGGCTGAATCATTTAAATGAACTGTTTGAAAGAATCAATTCACAAACATTTGTCAGGCTTTCCATCAGAAACATGGGCTGTGCTATTAATCGCATGCGATTCTCATGCTCAAAGCCGGTTCCCTGATTGGCAGTAAATCTCCATCACCAACATTATCACGTTCATTATTGAATGCGATTCAGCTGCGATTATGAACTTAGCTTGTCAGTGAACTACAGCTCTGTGTATTAACTGCCGCTCCATCTGAAAGCAGGTGATGGAGATTTACTGCCAATCACAGAACCGGCTTTACTGATGAGATGCGCATGATAATCGCATGCGATTAATTGCACAGCCCTGTGTGGTAGTACAGAAAATCATATGCACTTCAGTTTTTAGATGGAGGAGAAACTGGGTCCATTCAGTGCTTAATATGTGTCATGCACTATTGGAACCAGGCCCTGATTTGTATTTATTTTATTTATTTATTTACTTACCATCTCAGCTGTCCATGAATTATACAATCATTTCTTGGAGTGGATTTATTTATTTTTGTACTTTAAGTAATTTTTTGTGTGTGTGTATATATATATGCACCTATCCATATGTGAAACTGATAACTTTTTTTAAAAGCACGGGATATAGTGATCATGTCAAAAGTACTCAAATCTCGATTTTTTTTTTTTTTTTACTTTATTAAAGGCTAATATATTCATGGAATACAGTTTAATTTTAGATTAGTAGCGGTTTCAAGTAAATATGTTTTTCATCTTGTTTTGTGTTGTCAATGAACCTTATGAATGATTATGCTTCGTTTTACATGCATTCATATGGCACCCATTTATTTCATTTTGGGGTAGTGAAGCCATTCAGTCAAAGCTATTAAAACTCCTACTTTGAACATTTTAAACCTTAGTGCATTAAGGTTTTACCAGTGTGATGAGGAAAAGTGTTTCCAAAATACCAGGCTGCCAGAATGTAGCAGTGTTTGCTAGGATGCAAGCCAAGGCGTATGCTAAAGAACTAACTGAAAGGTTGTAGGTTTGAGCCCTGCCAGTTCAATCAGCATTTGATCAAAGCACGTAATCCAGGGTTTCTCAAGACGCCTATAGTGATAGTGTTCTGTGTAGCCCTTCTCCACTGGTGTGTGGACATTTGGAGACCATTGTACTGACCATTGGTTTCAGGTTGACTCTAGGGCTGTGCAATTAATCGCATGCACAGCTCGTCAGTAAAGCCAGTTCTGTGATTGCCGTAAATCTCCATCAGCTGTTTTCAGATGGAGCGGCAGTTAATACACAGAGCCGTAGTTCACTGACAAGCTAGGCAATATCACGTTCAATATCGCAGATGAATCGCATTCGATTGTGAACATGCGATATCGCGTAGAAATCGCATGCGATTAATTGCACAGAATTGACTCTTTAGTTTATTATCAAGCTGATGACTGATCAAGGTGAACTCTGGGACAGCTGTGTGTCTGTGAGGGACTTTATTGCTCTCACACACATCTTTTATTGAAGCTCTTATCAGATTGCTGCATGTTTGGTAACCGGGACTTTCCTAAATTAATTGCATCGAGAATCATGTTTTCATTCCTGGAAATGCTCTTGTATGTCAGTTAGGGCTGCTCGATTATGACAAAAGTCATAATCACGGTTATTTTGGTCGATATTGTGTAATCACGATTATTGAAACCAAGTATAAAGTATTCAGTTAGCTGCTATAGAAATTGAATAATCAAATGTGAAATGGTTCACTGCAAGTGTTAAACTTCCTTTGTTTCTTATTAAAGCTACAAAAGAGCTTCTGTGAAGAGCAGTGGGTGATTTTCTTTGTCTTTTGTTGTTTGATTATTAATATAAAGCACACAGTCGCAGGAGGAATATAGCGCGCTGTCACTTTAAGAGCCACACGGATCTAATTTACTGTTACAAGTGTATTTTCAGTCATCTGTTTACATTCATTTATTACATAACCGACGAGGGTTTATGTGAAAGAACAGCGCAAGTCCTCTTTTTAAAAACATCAATCTAATCAACTTTAATAACTCAAGCACGTCCCATTTTGCAAAAGTCCCGTTACATGATTTTACTGATTTGCGCGTGAAAATGAGCTGTTATGGAGGAGTGAAAGCACATCGGCGGAATGGGATGCAATAATCATTTTATCTCGATTATTGTATTTTCATAATCGCTGAATTTCGATTAATTGCAGAGCACTAATGTCAGTGTTATGGGTTTTCAACATGGACCTGTTTTAATGTTGCTGTCGCAGTAATGTTCTGTTCAGTTCATGTCCTGGTTTGAGGTTGGATGATATTTATCTACAAGTATACAAAACTTTTCTAAATATGGGTTGATGTTTAATTGACTTTAATAATTATTGAATTTAATAATGCATTTATAGAAGGATTTTTTTTTTAAATATCATTTGTAGAAATATCATTCCACATTATCATAAGTATCATAAACACAGAACTTCCACAAAAAAAATCGTGACAGAAAACTATCTATTTAATATGATTGATATAGTGATGCACTGACATTTCTGCAACTTAAAATATTCAGGTGTAATAGCAAAATTTAAATAATAATAATACATTTTCAGTTTCAGATGAAATAGTTTTGGAAAGTGAATTAGTGCTTTTTTTGATTAGTTGTAATTGAGACTTTACAATCTAGATATGTGCTCTGCTAAATTATATTTATAATATGAAAACATTATTTTGAGATTAAAATTATATCTGATTTGTTTTATAAATTGAGGCTTCAGACTTGCGTACCAAAACGCTGCTTTTAATTTAGTTGTTCTTGTGTATAATTGTTGTTGTAGCTAGAGATAGAAACACATCAGTTTTATTATGATCAAAATCACATTATATGTAAGATTTCCAAATGTATGTTTTGAAGGCAGCATACCATCTATGATCTTAGTGCGGTTAACATCAATGTGTTTTCGGTTTGTCCTGTTGCACTTATAGTACATTTGGTGTAAAAGAAGGTCAGTCTAGTGATGGCTGTTAATGGTGTCTTTGTGTACTAGTAGTAGTAGTATATGGGTGTTGTCATCTGATTTTGACAGGGCTTTGTTGTTTGGCCACTGCTCAATTCAGACACACACACACACACACATACACACGCATGCACACACACACACACACACACACACACGCATGCACACACACACACACACACACACACACACACACACACACACACACACACACACACACACACACACACACACACATGCACACACGCATGCACACACACACACACACACACACACACACACACACACACACACACACACACACACACACACACACACACACACACACACACACACGCATGCACACACACACACACACACACACTAGATCATACCACGAAACCTGATCACCACACATTATATATGCTGTATACTATCTCTTGTGTAGAGCTTGTGAAAGTTTCTTTTGTAGATCTAAAGGTGTTTGTTCACCCTCCCAGGTCTTTCCAGGCATGCATGAGTTAATAAAGGCCAAATGGTTACAATCATCTTCCACTTCATTATTTTTCAAGGTTTCAGAGCCTCTGATTCCAGCCTGCCAAATCTCGACTAATCTTAGTTCCTCTAAAGTATGAGTTAATAATGCAGCAGCTTCAAATGAGTTGACCATATCCACGCGTGCTGTTTTTGAACTGACTTGCCCTCCATCGCTCTTTGATGGCAGCACAGGGAGTCAGAGAGTGGCCTGAAAACACCCAGCTCGTTATAATTAGTGCTACTGATTAAGCCTCACGGACCGCTCTGCCTGTGTTATAATGTGTGCGCAATCGATTCTTTCACCGCGCTTCATTCCGGACTTAAAAACTTGAAGTTTAAACTCCCTCAATGAGGTTGTGTTCACATATAATGATCTTTGGCCTCAGGGGACCTTTGACCTTAATTATTTTACTTCAATCTAGCTATAGCTTTTATGCCAGAAACATACATAAACATGTACACAACACACAGATTTAAATGCTCAAACAGTGCGCTGCAGGAGCATTGCTCATATTTACCCTGTTCTTGCATTTCTGTGGTTGTAACAATGCTCCGTTAACATCAAATGTCTGTTCAGTTAAAGCTGGTCTGGTGTTATTCAAATAGCTATGGTAGTTATAAGTGTTAGAGGTTTAACTAACTAGTTCAGAAAGATTGTCGTCTTGCTGTAGACCCACCGTGACCGTAGTAAACGAGAATGCAACACTGAAAATGCTGCTTTTGTTTTTGTTACAAGTTGTATTCTGAGGCCTATTTCATAAAATAAGCCAGGTTTATTTCAGTTATTCTGACATATTGTCAGTTGATTTGGTTCAAAATAACTGATATTAGCCTGATTTATTTGGTAAACTTGTTTTATGAAACAGGCCTCAGGTCAATACAATAAGCCAATAATTATTTTCATTTTATGGTTGATATAAAATTATTATAATGCTACTTTGTTTAAATAAGTTACAAATAAACCACTAAAACCAGCTGTTTTAAACGCTACAAAGAAATGTAAGCATCAAAAAATTGTAATGTATGATATGAAAAATGGTTATTCGTTTTAATATTTGCCAAAGCTTTCATTGATCCGTATTCTTGAATTCGTTTTTTTAGATGAAAAGTGGTTTATTTCTACTGTTCAAAAGTTTGGGGTCAGTGAGATATTTCGAAATGTTTTTGAAATTGTGAAATATTATTACAATTTAACATAACTGATGCTCATAAAGATTCTTACTATTATCAATGTTCAGTTGTTTTTTTGTTGAAACTATAACGCATTTGTTTATTAAAGTTTTTTGATGAATAGAATGTTCAAAATAACGGCATTTATTCGATTTTTTTTTTTTTTAATGGCACTTAATTTAATGACTTTATTTTAAATGTTGTGTTTTATAAAAGTATTTATACACTACAGTTCAAACATTTATTGAAATACAGTTTTTTGAATGAAATTAATAATGACTGATAAAGAGAACAGAATTTGTTTATTTGTATAGTGATTTTCACGAGACAAATCGTTGCAAAGCAGCTTTACAGAAAATGTTACGTTTCTACATTATATTCAGGAGTAGGTTATTAGTGGTGACGATGACAGAAATGTACAGTAAATATCATACAGTAAGTTATAAATGACATGTAATCAAACAGACGGTGAACACCATTAACTGCAATGATTATATGTTGTGATTTCGATTAAATGTTGTGATAAAGCACGGTTTGGTAGTTTTCAGTTGTTGCAGGGTTAGCATCTTCTGAGGTCTTCTGGGGGTTTGGCATCATCTCGTCTCAGGTGTTCGGTCAGCTCAGATCTTCGTAAGGGTTGGATCCAGACTGAAGCTTGTGTAATTCATGCTTGCCTCGAGTCAGGATGCAAGGCAATTAAAAGTTATGCTGGTTAAATTTCCCCAATGATGACTTGCTGAGAATGCAACATTTGCATATCATACTTGCACGTGGGTGTACAGTAGAGGTATGTTTCAGGCTTCAGTGTTTTCAAGCCTAATGTCTGATCGCTTGCATGTTAATGGTTTGTCAACATTTCTGCTATGCATTCGTCA
This sequence comes from Gymnocypris eckloni scoliostomus, assembly GCA_027564155.1. Taxonomy (NCBI): domain Eukaryota; kingdom Metazoa; phylum Chordata; class Actinopteri; order Cypriniformes; family Cyprinidae; genus Gymnocypris; species Gymnocypris eckloni. The sequence continues at coordinate 28,182,050 of CM050414.1, forward strand.
TTAAATGTTGGTTTACTCTTGTATTGCATCCAATCCATTTATGCTCCCATGAGTCTCCCATCTCCCTCGTCTACCGTTGTCTTCTGGGACTGAGCTTTTTTATCTTCTCTCTCAATCTCTTCCGTGTAAGCTCAACGTCTCTGTTGAAAAATGCATTGGGATGGGAGTAACCATGCTGGCGGGGCGGCTCGAGTCTATGGCCCAGTAGGAAAGCACATTAAAAATTAAACCTCTGCCATCAGTCGTAATGTTCAGCTGTGATCAGCTTCAGCGAGCCTCGTAGAAGAACACCGCTCAAGATAACGCGAGGAATACTTTCCTTGCCGATGACACTCACATGTGCAGAAATGTTAATGACGGTATCTAAAGCTGTGTGAGTTTGTAAAAGACACTTGCCGCTGATGTTTTAGGTAATTGCATTGCTCCGGTGGATTCAGTTACCGATATTGACCGCAGCCATGTTCACAATAGCAGGCCTGTCACAGTGAGGTGGCTCTCTAGGTCACGGTACTGGGGAAATAAATGCTGTGCGGTCACGCAGAAATGTCAATTAGATAAAAAATGTGAGAAATAGATGGCTGTTATTAGGCCAAACTAGAGGCACGTTGAGTCAATTGTCTGCCGCTAAAAAGACACAGAGGTAATCATATTATACTTTAACAGGGAATGAATTTAGTCATTTAATGTACCTCTTTTCTGTTTGTTGAATGCATGCACAATAAAAAATGTGCAAGCAGCTGAATACACCGAACGATGACGTCAAACAAACCTGGGTACAATAGAATAGAAAGGTCAAAATAACAGCATTTATTTGAAGTCGAAGTCGTTACTGTCACTTTAAAATATTTTCATGTGTTCTTGTTATATAAAGTATTAATTTAAAAAAATGGAAAAATCTTCTTGACGCCAAACCTTTGAACAGTACTACAGTGTGCTGTTCAGGTGTGATGCAGTAAATAATAATATTAAATATATAACATCTGTGGTGCAAAGCTGAATAATTACGCTTTTTTATTTTCATGGTCTAATATCTCTACAAAACTACTACTATATAATAAACATCATGTCTGTTCATTTGAGTGGTCGGATTGTGTTGTATTTTCTCTTTCTGTGTGGACAGACCAGTCACTCGTCACATCGAATCTCGCCGGTTGCGTTGTCATAATGCCCTGTTTTATATTTAATGGTGAATAAAAGAGTTTTTTGTTTTAATGTGTGACATATTTCTCATATATACATGTCTGTGTTGCACTCTCTTTGTTCACATGCATCTGTAGTAGAGCCCTGCACGGGTCCGACAGCTGATCAGAGTCACCGACCCGAGCCCGTATTTTATTTTTCCCTTCTCCCAAAACAGCTTATACTATACTGTTTCAGCAATTAGAATACTTTAGTTTTGTGTGAAGTGGTTGTATTTCGTTTCGTTATTTTATTAAGGTAATTTAGAAAAAAAAAAAAATATTCGTTAAATGTAAGTTTTAGTTTTTTAAAGTAATGACCAGCGGCAGTCATTGAGCTGATCATAGCATGTTTGATCAATTTAGACATGATAAATATATCTATAGAAAAATTAAAATTAGTACTTAACGAAATAAAACATAAAGAAAACAAAAACCCTTTCATTAGAATCATAATCCGTAGATGCATTTCTTAAAGGCGGGTCTAATGAGGAGATGGAGCAACTTCATCCTTGCGACACCGACTTAGAAAACACTAGTTTATTAATATTAATATAGAATTTTCCCCGAACACATTCATGCCGACCCAAGACCAACAGCAATATCACTTTAAGCTCTCTGATGCACGCTGTCTCTGCTGTACACAAACACATGCTACTACATTTACATTTATGCATTTAGCAGACGCTTTTATCCAAAGCGACTTACAGTGCATTCAGGCTATACATTTTTAATCAGTATGTGTGTTTCCTGGGAATCGAACCCACAACCTTTTGCGCTGCTAACGCAATGCTCTACCACTGAGCCACAAAGGAACACACTAAGAGGTACACTTTTATTATAGGCCTCAAACATAACTACCACCGACAATCATGCCCACAAATATGAATACAGACAAAACTCTGCCAAAATGCAGCTTTTCCCGAAGCATTGGGAACTTTTAGTAACTCCCCCCCGCTCCAACTTCTCCTGATGCTCTGCATGATCACCGGTCACCTGTATGCTAATGCCGGAGTATATGCGTGTACTTGCCTATTGCATAGGCGATGTATAATATAATTATTAAAACAATATTTCATACAGTACATATGTGGTGTGCACGTATTTGGGCACAATAAAAGGCGAGAAGCTAAATGAGCCCGAGTCCGATCCGAGCCGATCTGTCAAAACCCGGCCCGAATAGACTCAGCGTGTCGGGTCCCGACGGGCTTGCAGGGCTCTAATCTGTAGTTCATTTCTCTTACACCTCATGTGACCCTCCGTCTCGTATCCCTAGAGAGGACACTGCTGGTGTAAATGGGGCACAATGTTTGGCAATCCAATCAATGAAGCCACATTCAGAGGCAGACAAAACACATCAAGACAAGAAGCTTCCTCTGTTGACGTGTGCAATCTAAAAATATAAATGTAAATATTTTGCGTGCGTGTACGCCAGCGTGATTTGGAACAGGCCCTGTTTCTCTCAGTTTGACGGATATCTCTGTCGATGTGAAGAGAGCGTGAGGTAATGAGTTGTGTTCTATAAATAGTCAGCACGCCGCCGTCCTAAAGCGCTCCGTTTCATCCATCTGATGTGATGCCACACAGCACACAGCGCTAACATTATAGCATCGTTGAGGATTTAAGGTGATAGAGATTCAATTTGATATTAATTTTGCCAGTGTGGCTTAATGCTTTTATGAAACCACACAACAGCAAAATGATAAAGGACATGAATGACCGATGCATATATATCAGGAATAATCCAAATCTGAATTTTCATCAATGTCAAAGGTCCAGAACTATATTTTTGTACAAAACTTGTTTTTAATTAACATGCATAACAAATCAACACTGATTTTTTTGGACAAATGAAGTGCCTTTTGCATTCAAAATTCATTAATAACAAGTGCAAAAATGACGATTAATAGTTTAGTGTCAGCAAGAGGTAGGGCAAAAGTAACCTGGTGCAAAATACAGAGGCAGTAAACATCAGCGTACCTATAGAGCGTTTACAGTGCCAAGCAACTGTACTAATTAAAGTAACGTCACAGATGTGCATACTGCATCTACTACAATCACTAAATTGGCTCAACTAATAATAATTTACAAGATTACATAAAAATTAGGATTTGTAATATTATACAATGATTGTAAACAACAATTGTGCGGCCATCTATAACTGATGTGATGATGATAACATATAAAATATATAATAACAATAATAGTAATAATCTCTTGTTTTTGTTCTCGCTGCTATGGTTATTGTATCAATAATACATGTAATATAAATGTATTTTATAATGTAAATATTTTATAATAAATGTTTAAGATGTTTTATTGCTATTATGTTCTACATAAATATTTGACATTAATTGAAAGTGTGTGTGTGTGTGTGTGTGTGTCTATGCATCACAATAATAACCAATAAATGTTATTATATAATACTAGCTCACAAATATAGATACACTTTTATATATATATGTGTATGTGTGTATATGCATTTGTCTTTGTGCGTCTTAATATTATATATTAATATTTAGTGGTTATTATTGTGGTTGGTTTGCATATTGCATCATAAAAAACAGTATTGATTGATTGTTATTATGTTTGATGATAAGAATAAGCAGACAGAGCCTGTATCGTTCTTACAGTTCAGTATTTAGTATGAAAGGATTTGGTAAACATCTTCATATTCCCTCATCAGGCGTGCGAGATATTGAGTTTATGAATCTAACTGAGTCTGGTTCTTTGCAGTGACTCTTTCTATAGTTTGAGAGTTGCTGGATCACATTACTGTAGGTCTGTTGAAGTTCAGCTCTGTTAAACAGACACATGTGCCCATGTGGATGTGATGTAGTCCAGGCCAGATCTCCTACTGGAGCTTTCTCTCTGAGTCACTGACAGCTCTCACCATCTTGAATGATCATATCCCATAATGCCTCATCTGTGTGTTCCAGTGTCATGCTCTGCCCTGTTCACATCAGTGCGATCCGATGCATTTGCATGACTGAGAGACACAAGAAAGAGGTCTTCCTCGCTTTTTCACATTTACATTTGTCCAGTTTACTCCCTGTTGGGGGAATTCTCTCTTTCTCACTCACTCACACTCACTCTCTCACACTCACACTCACTCACACACTCACACTCACACTCACACGCACTCTCACACACATGCACACTCTCACACTCACACGCTCACACTCACTCTCTCACACTTTCACTCACGCACTCACGCTCACACACTCACGCTCACATTCACTCTCTCACTCACTCTCACACTCACATTCACTCTCTCTCTCACTCACACGCTCACTCTCACACTCACATTCACTCTCTCACACTCACATTCACTCTCTCACTCTCACTCGCACTCTCACACTCACATTCACTCACTCACACTCACATTCACTCACACTCACGCTAACACTCACTCTCACACTCACGCGCATGCGCACTCACACACTCACACGCTCACACTCACTCTCTCACACTCTCACTCACGCACTCACACTCACACACTCATGCTCACATTCACTCTCTCACTCACACTCACACTCACATTCACTCACACGCTCACACTCACTCTCTCACACTCTCACTCACGCACTCACGCTCACACACTCATGCTCACATTCACTCTCTCTCACTCTCACTCACCACGCCACACTCACTCTCTCACACTCACTCACTCACACTCACGCCACACACTCATGCTCACATTCACTCTCTCACTCACTCTCACACTCACTCTCACACTCACATTCACTCTCTCACTCTCACTCACGCTCACTCTCACACTCACATTCACTCTCTCACACTCACATTCACTCTCTCACTCACATTCACTTACTCACGCTCACACTCACATTCACACACTCACTCTCACACTCACGCACATGCACACTCACACGCTCACACTCACTCTCTCACACTCTCACTCACGCACTCACACTCACACACTCACGCTCACATTCACTCTCACTCACTCACACTCACATTCACTCTCTCACTCACACGCTCACTCACACTCACATTCACTCTCTCACACTCACTCTCACACTCACATTCACTCTCTCACTCTCACACTCACATTCACTCTCTCACTCTCGTACACGCGCACTCGCTCACACGCACTCACTCACTCACTCACTCACTCACTCACTCACTCACTCACTCACTCACTCATGCTCACACTCGCACGCACACTCGCACTCACACACTCTCACTCTCACATGCTCACGCACTCTCACACTCGCTCTCACACACTCTCTCTCACTCTCTCAACATAATCTGACATTCCTCCCCTAATGTGCCATTCATCTCTCTCTCGTATAAAAGACATCACTACATCAAGCCCAAAACATAAATGGAGCTTTAAGCCTTTTCAGTCATAAACACTTTTTCATTCCTCTTTTTGTGAGCCCAGATGTTTGATAATCTCTTCTCTTCTGTATATTTGACATATAATCTCACCCTTGTTTATAGTAACATTTGACACTGAGAAAATGTAATCCAGCAACAGATGAAGCATTTTAAAATGTTGCTGGCGGTTTTATTTGTTGTACAAGACATTTTCATTGGATTCTTCTGATCGTGATGCAATTCTTCTTATTTATTTTTTGTTGTTTTCTGGCTGTTGTATTATAATGTACATTTTAACATGTAATACTAAAGGTCCCACCACATCAAACAAGGGCATGCAGAGTAAATATTTGCGTATGTTTGCCATAATCTGGTCATAATCTTTTTGACAACCACTATGGTTTATGTAAATGTAGTCTCACTTAAGGCTATATACAGTACACTACACCACAGCACAGATTATCAAACTCTAGGAAGAAACTGGACATCATGCACTAAACGACTGAGGATCACACTAACAGATGTTCAAGTTGTTCAGGACTCAAACTCACACATGTGCCTCGTTTCTTCACGTGACAAAGAAAAACAAAATCAGTTTTGTTCTAAAATCAGACCAGAAATGTGTGATCTTCTCAGACTGAACTGTATCATAGTCTGACGCTAGAAGAAAACACACACTACGTGGTTTTCTGCTAAATCTCCATACAGTTAAATGTGTGGTGCGTTTCAGCAATTTGACTGACTTTGACTATGCCTGTATCATATGCATGGGAAACATTTATCACAAGGGCTGTGGTTTCACTAAATATAACCTGTATTTCAGCATAGTGTGGCACTGTTTTAAAAATCACATTTCAAATTGGATTCGATTACAAATAATAACGATAATATCCCCAGATTCATGCAGCCCTACATTGATCTAGGATGCAATTTTGACATTGTTTCAAAAGAAACTCAGCAGTCTGGTCAAATCCAGTGCTTGCTTCTTTAAAAGCGCTTGTACTGATCTGTAAACACAATCTTGTTTCCAGGCAGAAACTGTTCACACAGTGACTGTCCAGTTGCATCAGATTCACCAGATTACATTTTGTCAGATGAAGAAAGTGTTTGCCGTTTAAATGTGCAGTTTGCATCAGACAGTAGTGAATGGACTGTGGGCGGGGTGGTGCCTTGTGTTGTGAGGATAGCCTGCCGATCAGGAAGTGGATATTTTAAAGATGAAATGATAAATGTTACCCATGCTGGCACAATGAGTCACAATGAGCAAATTGTCAAAATTGAGTTCGGACAAAAAAATGACTGGGCTACATCTGCTTAAAGTCCAATTCGGTACAATCTATAGGAAAAATATGTGCAATATTTTTTTCATGATATCACAATGCACCGCATGGGGTGTTTTGACCAATCACAGAGGACATTGTGACTAGAGGTATGAATCTTCACTTGACTCTATGCGATTATGATTCAGAGGCTATGGATTTGACTGTAAAGCGATTCTCGATGCATAACAATTGCTATATTAATCATAATGTTTTTGTTGTTAATTTATCTTTGTTAAAAATAAGAACAAATGCAAATAAACAGTAGAATATAGAAGTCAACAAATTAAACGTATGGTACTTTTTAAATTTTACATCTAAACAGAATCCATGGGTTTCAGAATCAAAATAAATGAGGATGGGTCCTCCCCCAGAAAAAGTGTCTGTTTACACTAACTGTTATTTCGGGGAGGAGACGAGGTGGAGATGCACGTACGTACAATCTTCCCCTGACTGGGATTTATAAAGAGATTTTTGCGCAGGTTCTGGCATAAAATCTAGTTTTTGTGCATATGTATACTTTTAGGATGCAATCTACACAGAGTTGTATAAATGAGGCTCCAGATGTTTTTCCCCAACAGTTAACCAGATGTTCACTTATTGCATGTTCTTTTCAAAACCGAAAACAAAATTTCAGACGCAAGTCAAGTGCTTTGCTTCCAATGGACAAATATAACTTTGTAAGGTAGACCTCTTAGAAAATGTTCAAAAATATCATTTTAGATGTTTCATTACTATGTGGAGCATTTTAAATTCTAGATAGAGGCTTAATGTCATTTTGGTAAATTTGACATTTTTCACTTGTTTTGCCTGTAGCTCGTAAATAGGGCTGTGCAATTAATCGCATTCGATTATCATGTGCATCTCGTCAGTAAAGCCGGTTCTGTGATTGGCAGTGAATCTCCATCACCTGCTTTCAGATGGAGCGGCAGTTAATACACAGAGCTGTAGTTCACTGACAAGTTCATAATCGAATGCGATTCATCTGCGATTTTGAACATGATATTGTCTAGCTTGTCAGTGGGGGCCAATGTTGTTTGCACATCAACCTTCTTCAAAATATCATCTTTGTGTTCCACAGAAAAAGTAAGACATGCAGGTAACAGGATTGGGCATGAGGATGTGCAAATGATGACTGAATGTTCATTTTTGGGCTTTAGGTTTGCCTGGCGCTCTGTCAGCAAGGGAAACACTAGTAACTCACAGCTAGTGTCTAACTGCAGTAATTATTTCCTGTGGTGACAGATGCTCACATCCTGTGTTACAGGAAGTGATCTCATGGCACCTAACTGTCAAGATTTGTTTATGACAGACGTGCGGTGCATTTTGGGGTAGTTAGTCGCTGCACTGTCATTTCAACTGTAGTGTAACATGACAAAGTGACAAGCAATAAAAGAGCCTTAACTGACTCCAACATGCTTTCAATGTGGACAGACACATTGCTTGTTCGTGGAAACATTGTCTGATTAGGACACAGTGTGAGGCTTGACCTGACTGATTTGCATATATATATATATATATATCAATCAAACCAAAACTTATTCAGACACCGGATATAGTCAAATTGTTTCACTAGTGGGTAAAGGACACTGTAGTTAATTTATGTAAGTGAATATAACAAAGTAAACCGACATATTATACCCACAAATTCTTCATAAGGTGGACTACCAGTAAAATTGATACAAAAATAGATTTGACACCTTGACCTGACCATGTTTTGTTACATATCTTTCCATTACACAGTTTAACTTTGAGTTCTTGTCACATTTTATAAACTATAGCAAATAAACTGTGATGATGTGAGAAATGTGGAAGGTGTCTGAATCAGTTTTGGTTAGACCGCAGATGAACATAGAGGTGAATACCAGAAGCTTTATAAGCTCATAAATCAATAGTCATACAAGACGAAACACTTCGCCTACTTGTATTAAGCCACACCAGACCCTTGATGTCACATCTGTCTGTTGAATCCTTTTTTGTCCCTGATGTCCCCGGTGCAGTGAGGTCCAGATAACACTCGCTGGGGAACGAGGAGTCAGGAACAGCAGATGACGGCGCTGCCTGGTCACGGCCATTATTGCCATTGCATGCTGGGCCTAAAGGGCTCTACTAGAGCAAGGACTTGTGGGAATGACATATCCACATTCCTTTGCAAACATTGACCGAACTTGACAAAGAGTGCTGGAGGAGGGATGGAGGTTATTTTAATATCTTTTCATTTAATTTCTTAACCATTTTTCTTAGGGATGACTTTGGTTTGACCAGGGTTGTGAAGGGGTGCTGGGGAATTTGTTAAAAACTACTGAGAACGTGTATAAAAAGCTTAAACTAAACAATTGACAATAAATTGCAATGATTTTGTTTTATTGTTTATATATATATATATATATATATATATATATATATATATATATATGCTCACTCGCACTCACTCACTCACTCACTCACACACACACACACATATATTCGCTCACACTCGCTCACTCACTCACACACACACATATATTCACTCACACTCACGCTCACCTCACACACTCACTCACGCCGCACTCACGCTCGCACTCACTCAAACTCACTCACACTCACTCACACACACACACACACACACATATATATATATATTCTCGCCACACTCACACTCACTCACTCACACTCACATTCACTCACTCACTCACTCACTCACACACGCTCACGCTCACGCTCACGCTCACGCTCACTCACGCTCACTCACTCACTCACTCACTCACTCACTCACTCACTCACTCACTCACTCACTCACTCACTCACTCACTCACTCACTCACTCACTCACTCACTCACTCACTCACTCACTCACTCACTCACTCACTCCTCACTCACTCACTCACTCACTCACTCACTCACTCACTCACTCACTCACTCACTCACACACACACACACACACATATATATATATATATATATATATATATATATATATATATATATAAATATAAATTATATTTTTATTCTTTTGGTGATGTCTTTTTAGTTTTATAAATGTTTTATAGCCTAAATAATATTAATGTTATTGTTTTTGCAAAAATATTTGTACATTTATGTGATTTTAATTTTAAAACAGTGTAAATGGGTCTTTTTCATGAGTATAAATTGCAGAAATAAAATAATTTGCATCAAAATCATCATATTAGAGGGTCTGTGGCATCAAAGCTTGAAACCTCCCAATAATATACATTTTAATAATATTTCATTTCCTCATGAAGGAAAGCAAGTCTTCAAAACTAAGCTTCATTTTTCGGTGAGCTCAGAATTTTTTGTTCATATTGTGTTTTTCTACTTTTTTTGGATGCTCTGGGTCTTTGATTTTTGTCTGGCTTTCTTCGAGTAAAAAAGTCCAAATGTTATGCTACAGAGATGCAGGAATTCATCCGAGTAACTAAATCAGTGCTGTGTTTCCCGAAAGCATTGTAATCCTAAACTGATCGTAGCTCCATTGGTGATTTTTGGAAACGCAGTGCATAAGTACTGATACGATCATGGATTTTGTGACCCAATGTGTGGCATTCATTGTTTTATTTCTGGTCACTGCTCATGATGCTTCCTTTCCTGAAGCTAATAAATAAGAAACAGACAACTCCGAACCAGATAAGGTCTTTTAAAATATACGAGACTACACAGAAATGTTCTTGTATAGTTTCTGCATTTATTCTTAAATGAATAACTTGATTCCATGCACTCTGGGTAAATGAATAGAATAGCAGGGGTGTGAGAAATAAAACACAAAAGATCCTAAGAATGCGCTATAATTTCATTCCCAAATTAATTCCATCCTGGGATAATCGCTAAAGTTACACTGAGCGTTGCTCTGCGACGATATGCATAATTCATGCTGTCAGTTTGTTTAGTGAAAACAAACCCAAAGCACAAGTGATGATTCAGTGTCTAGATGTGCATCGCTTCCCTTCTGAGCTTTTCCTTCGTAACATTTTATCGCTCTATTTCAATTTCCTCTTTCCTGCTTGTCTTTACACCTTATTCATCTGGAGTTTGTATAATTTCTCACCTTGTGTTTGCTAGAACGGTTTAATTTGGTTCGCCATCGACAGGGCTCTCTGCGGTGTTATAAAAAGAAACATTTCATGCAACATTTGCCACACGACTTGAACAGAAAGGTTTTTAAGGCCGCTATGGCCTCTTTATATCGTAATTGAATTGAAGTTATTAAAAAGTCCTATATGTGTAAGTGGTTTTGGGTGTGTGTGTGTGTGAGTGAATATAGTAGCGCTATTTTAGGTCAGCTACTTTTAAAGGCACGAATGTATGCAAATGAGTCCCAAATCCCCAAGACTTGCAGGGCCTGATGACATCATCATCCCCAGCTGATGAGACCTCGCCGATTATACACACACAAGATAATACTCATTTGTAAGTTTTATAGTGTGTGTGTGAATGGGAAAATGAAGACAGTGGAACTCATAAAAGGATCACTAATGTTTTTAGAGTTTATGACTGCGCGGTCTCTCGTAGCGCTCGCTCGGTGCAGCTTTAATTCAGACGCTTTAGGGTCTAAATATTTGATGGTGTAAAAAGCCGGTGGTTTGTGTGTTGTGCCAGGGAAGTGGTTACACGTGTGTGAGAGACTTCAGCATTAATCTCTCTGCTCTCTCTGATTGGAAAATCCTGTTGGGTTTAGAGAAGCTCTTCTTTGAATCTAGAGCATGGCTCTCTCTCTCTCTCTCTCTCTCTCTCGCTCTCTCGCTCTCTCTCTCTCTCTCTCTCTCTCTCTCTCTCTCTCTCTCTCTCTCTCTCTCTCTCTCTCTCTCTCTCTCTCTCTCTGTGTGTTTTTTATAAATGTGTAGAGTTATACTGTTAGTATTTTGAGGTGTGTGGTTAAAGGGGGAGGGAAGGGAAGTGAGCATTATTCTAGTTGATTTCCTGTGAGCTTAAAAGACAGAAACCGTTGTGCTCCTATATAGGTGCGTGCGTGCGTGCGTGCGTGCGTGAGTGTGAGAGAACTGATGCATTTGGCTCACAGAAGAGAGTTTATTCACCTCCTGTGGTGATCAAATCAGCCAAATCCCCACACAGACATGCAAATGCAGTATGTGACCCTGTGCTTGTCTCAAATCATATTTCACTCTCATCAGCTGTTTTGGCTAAAACAGAAGCATGAATAAAGCCTTAGTATCAGGTCAATGTGAGACTCAGACTGCATCAGGATAAATGCTGCCTTCGGAGGACACATTCCAAGGCAGGAAGTCATCGAGGCACTTCACTTCCTGTCTCATGAGATGCGTTCATCTGATTGATTTTTGAAGGCAGCGTAGCTGTATCCTTCGCTGGCTTTGATATCCCACAATCCTGTGCGTTCCATTCCATGACGGTTGAGCTAAAATATAAAGATGGCATCTGAAAGTTGCGTTTGGTGGTTAGTTTGTGTAAACTAACCACCTAAATGTCACCTAAACTAATCACCTAACCACCTAAACTAAATGTCGCATATTTTAGTCTGGCATTATAGTTTGGGAAAAGTTCAAGTATTTAATGTGTAAGTTTGTCACTAACACTAATATAGCCTAAATCAAAATAAATGACTCATGCAGAATGATTTCCTCGACTGGATTAAACCGCTGTATGATCAAAAATTATTAAATATTTTAAGTTATTTTCGCTGTTATCAGGAAAAAAATTAAAGTGATCATTCAAGTTGCTGTTTTGATACTTTGCAATTTTTTGGTAGATGTTAAATTACTTAAAGAGCACTACTTTGTAGTGTATATTTTAGGTTTGATAACTTGAAAAGTAATGTAACTGGAAAGTAAAGTAATTAGTAATTCAGCTGAATTCAAATAGTGATTTGTTAAAAAAGGTATATTATTATTAATAAGGCTTATTATTAGTTTTTGACGATTTTTAACTAGTCAACTTGAAAATGCAATAACAACATGATTCAAGTAACTTTTTCTTTAAGTTAAATACAATTATATTCCATGTGCACCACACATTAAACAAATCACTTGTTAAATATATTTGCAGAAAAGACGCATGAACTACAACTACGTCTTGTACAAACTTGTCTTATACATATCATATGTTCAGAAATAATACAGGGAAAATGCTTGTAAAAATTCTCAAAAGTCAAGGTCATTTAAATTTAAAATGACTGAAGTTATAATACCAGTATTATTAGCTATAACACAACGAACGGCAGCTTTCAGCCTAAAACCATGATGCAAACATGAAGTATCAGACACACAGTAGTAGTTCTTTTACAGCTTTTTTAATTTGATTTACCTACTTTTCCATAGTTTTTTCTATGTAAGTGGATGTTTAAATGTTACGCTCGCGTCTCTTGCACTAGACACTTTCACACAACACTGTGTGTACATAATCCCACAAAAGACTGATTGTAATATATGACTGTAATGTATGTATGTTTACTGGCTCATGCACCACAAATCACCTTACACTGTTCCCCAGCCAGCTGCTTGAATGTCTCTCTTTTTGCACATGTACAGTATTTGAAGTCATCTGCACAGTTGTACAGTTTGTATTTTTTTTAGTTTATGTATAGGTAACCACTTTTATATATAGCATATGCATAGTCAAAGCTGACAGTAGGTTAGTTGTGTATAGGTTTATACTGTTTTACTGTGTTGTATATCTGTAAGACCTGTGAGGCACGATCTCGTTCCACTGTACGTCCACACATGTAGCGGAATGACAATAAAGCTTGACTTGACTTGACACAGCATTATAAAATCACAGCGCTCAAGTTAAAAGAAGTTCACTCCCATCTTCTTGCTTTTTTATTTCCCTAATCCTAGCATTGCATCTTTTTCACATTCAGTGTGAATGGCGCTTAGTGTTTTATATTCTACTTGCATGCAGTTGGATCGTTCTTTTCTCTTTACGGTTATCATTGGCATATTGTCAAAGTGTCTAATTATAACGTTTTAAGTCAAAGTCGCGATTCCTCGATTTATACAAAGTGGCAAATCATTAAATACGACTTAATCGATAAAATCCTCCAGCCCTATGCGGATGTCTTAGAAGATAATGTGGTACTAGTTTAGTTATTTGTTCCACATCTAAGTAGTTTTGTTAGTTTGATAGTTGTCCTCTTGTGAGAAATTTGTGATGTTGCTTTAGTTAGTTGCTCTCTAGTGAGAAGTTGTGCTGCCACCGTAGTTAGTTAGTTAGTGTTTGTTTGTCCCTTGTTGGGGTTTGTTGTGCCTCTGTGCAGTTGTAGATGTATTTTGCATGCTCCAGAACAACATTTGGAAAGTTAGAAGCCCGTTCATGAGTTATGGGATGTCAGGAGACCCGTCTCATGCTCTGTCCTGTTGTTCTTGCAGGCCACTGTGAGTGTCACATTGTAGATTGTACTCTACGCAGTGCATGATACGTGTGTTTGAGTAAGCATGAGTCAGTGTGTATGACTGAAATCAATGTGCTGTGAAATTGTTAACTCTGTAGCTGTAGGGAGAAAATAAAGATCAGTCCTGACTGAGATGAACCTGAGATTATACCAAACGTCAATGTTGTTATAAAAAATATTCAGTTCTGTTCCCAAACCATGACTTGATGTTTATTGGAGCGGCATGTCACCATAAGAAACACTTTTCCTGAAAACACCATTAGATGAACGATCAATATTGACAATGTATTAACCATTAACCATTTTTTAGTCTTTCACGCCACAACAAACATGTCTTCCAGCTTTGCAGAACGTGTGAGATTTGATTTTGTGACGGTGTAGTGGTGATTGTAGTCTGATTCCCAAAGTCTTGGCTGTAACTCAATGTTTACTGGGTTCGAGCCCACATTTGTGACCATGGCCCATAAAACCAGTCATAAGTGTCATTTTTTTAAATTGAGATTTATGCATTTATGCATGCAGCTGAAAAATAAGCTTTCCATTGATGTATGGTTCTGAGATACAACTATTTTAAAATCTGGAATCTGAGGGTGTAAAAAATCTAAATATTGATTAAATTGCCTTTAAAGTTGTTCAAATGAAGTCCTTAGCAATGCATATTACTAATCAATAATTCAGTTTTGATATATTTACCATAGAACATTTACAAAATATCTTCACGGAACATGATCTTTACTTAATATCCTAATGATTTTTGGCATAAAAGAAAAATCAATAATTTTGATCCATACAGTGTATTTGTTGGTAATTGCTACAAATATACCTTTGTTATGCTCATGGGTCACATGAGAGTTACAGAGATCTTCTTTCGTGTCATTTGATCCCATGATGCTCCACAGTTGCTGTCCCTCCCGTTGAAAGTATTGCACACACTCGATGAAAGGCTAAATGACATGTAGCCAAGGAACAAACCGTGACCTAATGCACATTACAAGGTTTAATGTGTCAGACAAGTGGACTTTGGTGATTCACCATTTTATTGTCTTATATTGCATTTTATTTGCTATTTTAAAAACCAGATGTGAGGTCACACAATAAACATGAACTCTTTGTGCTTTACATATCGCTTATGAAGTTTGCAATTGTGGGGTTAACATACTCGCACCTTAACAGTACTGCCTTGTCGTTTTTCTCCAAATCATAAGTGAAATGTGTAATTTTGAGCCATTTTAAGAAATAATGCATTGTCCAGTAACTAATCTGTGTAATTAATTTTTTAGTTTGATCATCATTTGTTGTGTCTTCCATTTGAAAAGGTTTTCAAAAGGGAAGTTTTGGTTGCACTTAATTTTAATGACTTATTCTTACTATTAACTAGTTGCTTATTAGCATGTATAATATATATTGGCTGTTTATTAGTATTTATAAAGCATATTCTGCATGACCATATTTTGATCCCTTAATCCTACCCTGTACCTGGGGGGGGGGCGATATGGCAAAAATATCATATCACGATTTGTTTAGAAATATCACGATTTGACGATTTTATCACGATTCGGTCATGTTGGTTTTACTATTGTGTCTGAGCAGTGCAGCCAAACTAATTTCTCTATTATAAAGACAAATCCTTTCAAGGTAACGAATATAAAAATGAATGATGGATATTTAGGCTAAAGTGGGTGAAGATAAAAATCTTTATCATTATTTTATTTGTTATTAAAAAATAAGAACATTACAAATACACATAATATACAAATAAAAAACCTGTGCTTTATTGTACATTATTATACACCCTGCTTTCCAATATATCGGCATCGTCTGTCAATAAACCTATATCGGTCGACCTATAATTTTAGTATTATAAATAAGCTTTTATTTTGATACTTGCAGATTAATTGTTATTTATTTAATTTTACTTTCATTGTTTTGTTTTAATTTTTTAGCTTAATTTCAGTTTTACATTTGTCATTTTAATACTTAACTTAGTTTCAGTTATTTCTGATTTCAATTATTTTATTTTTTTTCTTGTTAAGTTTAAGTTTTCTCATGTAATTTGTTTTATTTTTTACAAATTGTTTTTAATTTGTTGTTGTTAACAATAACTACTCTGGTGGGGATCATGTTTATTCAAAATGCTTCAGATTTAACATACAAGCCATTATGGATTCATGTGTTTTATAGTGCTTTTTTGTTTTTGATCCTGGCAGTATAAATTCACATACAGCATTGTATATGGGGGGTAGTACAGGGACAACACGAGGGTGTGCAAATGATAACATCTTTAATTTCACACATCAGAAATATCATACTGGAGGGAAATGGATACTAAAACGTGTTAATCTGATCCCCACGACTCATTACTTGTACTGACTCCAGCACAGGTGAGCGAGGGGACACTGTAAACTCATCTCTTTTCTGTTATGCATATGTAGATTTCGAGTCGATGAAGATCAGGAGTGCAAATCTGGGCTAGCATTAGCCTCAGGCTCGTGAGGCGAGTGTAGTCATGCTGTTTAACACAAAAACAGAAAGCTTCAATACTGTCCATCACAACTGCTCTCGTCCGTGCTGTCTGGCAACCTTTTCTTTTCAGGACCGAATTCAGTCCAGAAATCATAGGGCCCTACTCATTCCCTTATGATTTGGATAAAAGCCGCTCACAAATGAGGGCAATAGAAGCAATCAAAACCAACAAAAGAGCAACGTGCAAGTGTTATAACGAGTCTCAGTTAGCTTGACGCACTACGCAAAGCAAGGGATTTTTAAATTACATAATAAATAAAAAAACGATAGTATAGAGAAGCTAGTGTTAGTGTTTTTTTTAAGAAAACAAGCAGTTTGTGAATGAGTGCAAGTCTAAAAGGGGCAAGTAAAAAAAAAAAGAATTAAAATAGAGATTGCTAGAGTTAGATGGTCAAATAAAAATGGAAGAAAATAATTTTTCAAAGAATATTTACCAGGATGAAATATTGATCTGTATTTATTTAGCAGAAAAATGGAAATACACATAGTACTAATGAAAAAAAACTTTTGAGATCAAATTTATTAATTTAGAGATGCTTTTGATTAAAATGGAATCCAGAAAAGTAATGGAAAACACAGTATTTGGAAAATAAATAAATACAATAAAACCGATTTTGAGAAAAAAAACTCACAGGGCCTTAAAATGTATGTTTTGTTAAACTTTTAATAAATGATTGTAAATTGTGTAAGTTTCAAGATTTCAATTCATTTAGAGATGCTTTTTGATTAATACAAAAATAATTGTACCATTAAAGCAGAGTCTAGAATAACTAAAAGTGAAAAAACGGAATCCAGAAAAATGAAAACATGGACTTTGGAAAAAAATTCAACTGAATTTGGTAAAACATAAAACTGCTTTCACAGGGCCCTAGATGAGTGTTTGATGGATTGGGTTGTATTCCCCGTCCTCAGTTATCCACAGTATTTCCTAACCCGTTCCTCATCAGCTCAACCGTGCTGAATACAGTCACCCAGTGCCTATGACCTATATTACATTAAGGGAATGAATTCTCTCTCTCTCTCTCTCGTCTCATCTGTTTGGGTTTGTGCGGTTGTGTCATGCAGATGCTGCTCAGCCTTTTTTCAGCGTGACTCTAAATGTAAAGGCGGTTTGTGCTGCGTTAAATGCTGTTTAATGATGGCTTTCTGATGAAAGTGGGGCAGGAAGGAAAGGCATGTGCACTTGTGTGTGTGAACTGTTGTTGTGTGTGGCAGCAGCGTAGTAGACTGGCACGGAAATCATAAAATCCGTTCGCTGGGAATTCGGCGAGGCGATGGAAAGCGCTATCAGTGATCTGCTCCGTCATGTGCAGGCCTGGCTCAGTTCTCCGTCACACATTCACACTGCGACTGTAGCTTTATTTATCTTCTAGTTCACATGCTTGGGGAAAAACTGGACATTTAAATGTAATATTAAAAAGTATGTTTAAAAGGTTTTTGTATACATTATTTGTGTATATTTGCATTTTTTTTGTTTTTGAAAGATGTCTTTTATGCCCACAGAGGCTGCATTTATTTGATCAAATATGTGGTTTTAATGTAATTTATTCCTGTGACCGCACAGCTGCATTTTCAGAAGCCATTGCTCCAGTCTTCAGTGTACACGCTTCACTAATGTACACAGGTTTGTGTTTGTTTTTCAGTCTCCTTTCTTTCATCATTTCCTGATAAATAGAATGTTCCAAAGAACAGTGTTTCTTTGAAATGGAACTATTGTGCAACATTGTAAATGTCTTCACGCTAGGGGCGTGCGATATCGAAAAAAAATGATATCTCGATATTTTGTGGGATTTTTTCGATAACGATAATTAGATGATATTTTGCCGAGTGTGTTATTGTGCTGATATCTGAATACCGTGCACAGCTGCAGTTTATGATATTCTTCATATTCTGTGTGCTCAGTTCACTTCAGTGATTAATTAATTAATCTTTTCATTTAAGATTAATTCTATTTTTACCTTTAATAAAGTAATTTTGATTCTAAAAGTGTACATCTTTTGAGTCAAATTGTTACATTTAACCAGTCAATTAAGATAACACACATTTAGGCTGTAACTAAACACATTAAACCAGTATCATCAACATGAATCTCTGCAGAAGCTGCGTCTGAAGGTGTTTAGATGTGTTCACACACTGTTTAATGCAGCTCAGAGTGCTTTAACCAGTTACAAATGCATCATTTTTTAACATTTTAAACATAAAACATTAAATACTGATATTTTAAATTATTTAAAAAATGAAAATAAGACTTTAAATGTGAAATTAAGCCGCCAGCAGGTGGCAGCACATCACTGTTAATAAGTGAGTCGTTGCGACTGAACCGAATCATTTAAACGATTGAATCATTCAGGAACGAATCACTGCGACTGAACCGAATCATTTAAACAATTCATTCAGGAACGAATCACTGAGACTCAAAACATCGCTGTGGCTGTTTGGAATTATTTTTTGTCGGCGAAATGCAGCAAAAACAGGCAAAATGGTGTCTAAAACGTAAGTCTCTTAATATTAACTTAATGTTTATTGAACTGTTGTATAAAATCAATATCACATTTGTAACTGTGCTTATTTTTGAAGAAAAAACGGCACCCTTCATGTGATTTTAACTATGTGAAACGTAAATATATACATTTTCTGCCCCATATCTTGAATGCGATCACTCTTAATGCATTTTAATCGACTGAAAGAACACGCTCTAAATGCGCGCGTGCACTGTTTAACCCCTTCAGCACCACGCAGGCTAATGTATGCGTGCACTGTTTAACCCCTTCATCATCACGCAGGCTAATGTGGTGCACTCTGTAGATGTTAGTTGGGTTTTTGCAAAATACTCGATATTGTCAAATTGCACATCGTTAAAACAATAATTACGATATTATCGCAGACGATATATATCGCACACCCCTACTTCACGGTCACATTTGATCAATTAAAAGGTCCTGACAAACAAACTTTGACAATATGAATATGTAAAGATCTGCATAACATTCAAACATCTCATGTTGTGTTCCTCTGAAGAAACGCACGAGTTTGATGCTTGATAAATATCTTTTCCTTTTCTTTTTTGATTTATCTTCATCTTTTATTTACATTTATCGGTGTTCATGTTCTTGTTTTTTTATGAAAATAAACATATGCAACCCTTGTCTATTCTAATGCTTAATTAAAGAAACGCATGTGTTCTTCTCTGGCTAGTCAAGCATAACACCCTTTATTTTCTCTTGCATGTTGCAGAAATGGTTATCTTATCTCTCCGGGCATGAAGCAGCGACCCGGGGCCCAAACTACAGCTGCCTGTTTAAACTAGTGTACGTCTGCGGAGATAACCGTAGCACACAGGCCAATCTCAATGCAGATACACTGGCTCTCCATAATTACTCCTTAAAACGGCTTTTGACTCTAAATAAATTGAGCTGCAGATTATTAGCACTACAAGTGCATTTTATGGACTATGACATTTTTAAACTGGTGTTATACTAGTGTAGTGTGATGTAAGTCATATTGTAACATTAAATGTAACATAATATATAATGTGTGTGTAGTTTTGGGTCAAGAAGATTAGAATTGATAGGCCGGCTTTAAGTTGCTTTAATTTGATCAGGTGACTGTAAAACATTTATAATGTTACAGAAGATTTATTTTATTCAATAGATGCTGTTCTTTTGAAGTTACTATTCATCAAAAATGTTTTCAACGTTAATAAAAAAATTATTCTTGAGAACCAAAATCAGCTTATTTTTCTAAAGGATTGCGTGACACTGAACCAAAATTATATTTAAAACTGAAATTAAAATTAAAACCGTTTTTTTTTTTTTTTAGGGTAAGTGGTTGCAGAACATTTATTTTAGCTACATTTAAATACATTTTGTTGATCGACTGTGAACAGTTTTACTTTTAAAAATGTAGCTAAAAAGTTGTTTGCAACCTCTTACCTTTTAAAAAAAGATTTCTTTTTAAGTGTAGATGTACTGTACATCTTTTTACACGCATACAACTGTTCTGCAAG
>CM050414.1:28207778-28302778 GCA_027564155.1 Gymnocypris eckloni scoliostomus
CAGTGTGTGTTCCCTGAGAATCAAACCCACAACCTTTGCACTGATAACGTAATGCTCTACCACTGAGCCACAGGAACACTGGACTACAGTCCTATTCATTGTTTTAAAACAAGACATTTTAGGAGTGTCTTGTTTGTGGTTGAGTAAATCCTATTAGCAATTTAAATAATTAAAATTAATTTAAACCAAAGATTATTTTGAAGAAAATACACTTACACTGTGGGCTAATTTGACTTGTTTTAAACTCCAAGTAAAGTGCAGAGTTTCCAGAACAGAGTTTCTAAAACACTGTTTCAGAACAGAACACAAACATCAAAGGCCATTTGGTGGACACGGCCTAAATGTGTTTTTATTTTTATAAACAGATTCAGTTAAAGAATCATGAGTTCAGTATTGTATACTACACTGAA
The DNA here is from genome assembly GCA_027564155.1 of Gymnocypris eckloni scoliostomus. Classification (NCBI taxonomy): domain Eukaryota; kingdom Metazoa; phylum Chordata; class Actinopteri; order Cypriniformes; family Cyprinidae; genus Gymnocypris; species Gymnocypris eckloni. The sequence continues at coordinate 28,208,189 of CM050414.1, forward strand.
TCATGAGATGTGTATTATGCTCCTACTGTAAAACAAATAATTGTTCTAATAATTATTAGATTTATCAGTTATCAAAAATTATCAGTAAAACAAATTATGAAACTTACCTTTAGCCAGTTTTTCCTCTTTTCTTTTTCTTCTTTTTGGTGAGAAGGGCTTCTGCATTTATCTTGATTTGCATTCCTTTAACCACACTTTTATAAAACTCACTGCATTGTTCAGGTGCTTTCTGAGGAGAAGTCAGCGACTCTTTTCTTGTTCTTCTTTGGTGAGAAGGGCTTCTTGGCCCGGCTTGCTCCCTGCTCTTGATCTGCAACAGACACACATTAGCACCTGTTAGTTAGTGGATCCTCAGGTATTGTGGGATGTTCAACATCCACCTGTACTGAAGCTCTGATAGTGACTAAACACTAAAGCCTGGCCTAACCAGTGTTCATGGTTATTTGGACTTGAGAAACACTAATTCACCTACTACATCTGAACCCGTCCTCACTGCACTGTTCAGGTGCTTTCTGAGGGAGAAGTCATCAGAACATCTGTCTGAAAAACAAAAAGTGACACCTCATCTTCTGAAGAGTAAAATAGACAAAACAGCTGCTATTATTTTAGATGATACAGGCCCAAACAAGATACAAAGAACTAAATATATATAATAAACAGTGTTAAACCTAAACATCTTCTGATGAACTTTTAGATTCCCCGGTCTAATTTGTGTACAAATCATCATATGGTAATGTCATATACGTTAAATCCACACAATCTTGTGGGCAAATTTAGTAACACATTCAGTTTTATCTGTGCTGTTTTAACCTTTCCGTTTTATCAATTCTTTTGGCTGTTTTAAAACCTAATTAGTGACAGGGCTGCAAATAATTTACCGCCCAACTCCTTGCTTAAATTACCTCTATTGCACTGCTTTTCTGTATCTGACGCCAAGTTCACGCACACGGTTTAAAGTGTGTATGGCGTATATTTTGTTCTGCACCCATGTTAATGGTTGAGGTCCGGCAGTGCGTTCGGGAGCGGATCACAGAGTCTATTTTGCCGTGCTGCCACTTGCTTGAGCAATATAACCTCTGGGGTCGAAGACCGCACCAGTCACGTTTTTTTCATGATAACTGAAAATAACTAAAAATACTCAATGTTTGATTGTACAGATCAGAATAAGGTATCATTTGAAACTGCAAAGGGTTTAAAAACAATGTGATTTTGTAAAATAAAGCAAATAAATGGTGCGCTTTGTCACGTCTCTTCAGAGACACGTAAATAAAACAAGCTGAATCTCCACAAATACTTGCCTCAAAAGACATGAGAAATATATGCACAGAAAGCTTGAAATATCTACTTTCAAATTAAGTCAGTCATGTCGAAAACAAATATTCTCTGATAAAGTAATTAGTATGAAACCAACACAATCTCCAGTTTTGCTCATCTAAACTCATATCTAAAGTGACCACGGCGACGAGCGATCACGTGTTTTTAAAATCTAACTATCCACGTGAGACGTGCGAACATGTTCATTAAGTTCATTTCAGCTACATTTTGTTTCTGGAAGACGCTCTGAGAAGAATAACCCAGGATTCACCTCAGAAGAACAACACAACACGATGCGTCACGCAGCTGGATCCAGTGGAGGATATCATTTATATGAGTAAGATTGCTCCTGTTAGATGTTGTTGTGTTATACTGACGTAACATATACACACTTTACTAGTTAGACTTTCCCCAAACTATAATTCCTGACTAGATTTATGAAATCACCAACAAAATGTTGAATAGGTGGCATTTCATTACATCCCTCTGGAATAGCCTTCCTGATAACGTTCAGGGTTCAGACACACTCTCTCCGTTTAAATCACATCTCTTTAGCCAAGCATTCATATAATGCATCTCATAATCGTGTACTGCAGTTATATCTGATCAAAGGAAGATTATTATGCTTTAGCTTGGGTTGAACAGATCATTTTTGCCTGGATGGAACAAGAGCTACACTCATTATGTCTCTATTTGTTTCTCTGTTTCTGGATTAACTGATCTGAGATGACAAACACCTGAGAAGAGACGATGCCAACCCCTCAGAGGAGGCCAACCATCAGCGATTATACTGAATTAACCACATTTTGCCATAAGTTAATTATATTGAGTTTCTACAATATAAATCTATTTTAGAAACTTAATTTCCTGTGAAGTTGCTTTGTAACGATTGTATCGTAAAAAGCGCTATAAAAATAATCTTGAATTGAAATCTTGAATTGAATTTAAATAGCTCACAAGTCCAGGATGTTTTTTAATGTTCTATAAAACATAAAACCACAAGATATAAAAGTGGTATGAGTGTTTACACAGTGAGTCTAAGAACGTTTGGCACAAAGTTGTGTTACTGTTCAAGTATTTAGATCAATATGTTCAATAATGTGCCTTTGGCCTTTACTGTGTATATTGTGATTATTCTGTGCAAATAAAAATAGTCCAAATAATACAACCCTCTTAAAATGTTACTCTCCTCACATTCTTTGTTACCTGCTTCAGACTCATTCATATTGATGGTAGGCTTGCACTGTGTTGGCGGTGATCCCGGTGTTAATCCGCAACACGTTACGTCACTTCACTTATATTTACACACTTCACTTTCCGTGTTCCGTCTCGCAGCTTTCAAAGTATACTCAGCCGCATTCTTTACTGATTTTTAGTTTTGTAGGAGTTTGTGTGAACCTGGTGTAACAATGCCTAAATCAGTATATGTATGTGTGCCCATCTCAAATCTACTAAAATAAGAACGGCAGCACATACAGTATACTTGAGACTTTTTACTAATTCTGCGAATAGTTAACCTGAATAGTTCATCGGTAAAGGCAGGATTTTTTGTATATTTCATGACAACAACTATTTACGCTGTAGGTCACAATGCGGGTTTTGTTTTGAATGTAATTTTACGGGAGGTGTTTTCAATTAATGCCACATTTACAACTGTTTATATAGACATGTATAAAATATAAAATTTAAATCTTACCTTCATCCACTTCTCTTCCTCTCTCGGGTCTTCCTTTTTTGTTTGTCTCTGCGAGACAGAAGTTGATCTTGACGCTTTCACCTATAAAGATTAAAAACAATCAAATACTAGTGCTTGATTTTCCAAAAGTACATAAACTACCTTTGATTAAGTAAGCTATAAGTAATACATTTCCCCCCGATTTCAGATAAGGCTTAAGTCTAGTCCCAGACTAAAAGGTAAATCTGATCCGTTTCAACTGAAATAATATTGCAATGACTGATCTTAAAATATATCAGTGCCTTTGTTTTGTCTCAAGATGCACCAATGTATTTCCTAAGCAAGTTTATAAAAATTACTTAATGTCCTAATTGAACTATGGCCTAATCCCGGCTTGAACTATGGCCTAATCCTGGCTTAGTCTAAACCCTGTCTGTGAAACCGGGCCTTGGTCTATATGAAAGTACACTCACCGGCCACTTTATTAGGTACACCTGTTCATTTGCTTGGTAACACAAATTTCTAATCAGCCAATCACATGGCAGCAACTCAATGCATTTAGGCATCTAGATGCGGTGAAGACGACTTGCTGAAGTTCAAACCGAGCATCAGAATGGGGAAGAAAGGGATTTAAGTGACTTTGAACGTGGATGGTTGTTGGTGCCAGACGGGCTGGTCTGAGTATTTCACAAACTGCTGATCTACTGGGATTTTCACACACAACCATCTCTAGGGTTTACAGAGAATGGTCCGAAAAAGAGAAAATATCCAGTGAGCGGCGAAAATGTGTGGACGAAAATGCCTTGTTGATGTCAGAGGAGAATGGGCAGACTGGTTAGAGATGATAGAAAGGCAACAGTAACTCAAATAACCTCGTTACAACCAACATATGCAGAATACCATCTCTGAACACACAACACGTCGAACCCTGAAGCAGATGGGCTCCAGCAGCAGAAGACCACACCGGGTGCCGCTCCGGTCAGATAAGAACAGCACACGGAGGATACAATTCACACAGGATCACCAAAACTGGACAATAGAAGATTGGAAAAACGTTCCCTGGTCGGATGAGTCTCGACTTCTGATGCGACATTCAGATATTACTGTCAGAATTTGGTGTAAACATGAAAGCATGGATCTATCCTGTCTTGTCTCAACGGTTCAGGCTGGTGGTGGTGGTGTAATGGTGTCGGGATATTTTCTTGGCACACTTTGGGCAGCTTAGTACCAATTGAGCATCGTTTAAATGCCACAGCCTACCTGAGTATTGTTGCTGATCATGTCCATCTCTTTATGACTACAGTGTACCCATCTTCTGATGTACTTCCAGCAGGATAATGCACCATGTCACAAAGCTCAAATCATCTTAGACTGGTTTCTTGAACATGACAATGAGTTCACTTTACTCAAATGACCTCCACAGTCACCAGATCTCAATCCAATAGAGCATCTTTGGGATGTGGAGGAACGGGAGATTCTCATCATGGATGTGCAGACGACAAATCTGCAGCAACTGTGTGATGCTATCATGTCAATATGGACCAAAATCTCTGAGCAATGTTTCCAACATCTTGTTGAATCTGTCACAAAGAATTAAGACAGTGAAGGCAAAAGGGGATGATCAAAAAAACAGGCAATGATCAATGATGCGCACTTACTTAGATATTATGGTGGGCACTGCTGGATACTCTGTGGTCGAACGGTCCATTAATTTTCCGGCTTGAATAGGTCCAATGATACTTACTGTACAACTGCTGCACGGAGGTGTTAATGTCATGTGAAGGCATCTCCACAACATTAGGAAAAATACCAGTGTATTTGAAAGATAAAACTGGAAGTAAACTAAGATCTGCACGCTTCATTTTTTAAATACGTCAGTGGCGCACAGAGTCAGACAACTGTATTTACACTGCAATAAATACAGGCCTATCTGTTTCCACTAATAGTTAGTGGAAAAGAATGAGATCAACTTTATTCTTTATAACTTTAATCTAAAATATTTATTCGATAACTATTTTAACAGTTGTTTTAAATTAATATTTGTATATATTTATTCTAAAACATAAAGACAGTGGATGACTTGGCAAAAAAATTTTTATTTTACCTTTGATGGTGTTAAACGTTGTCATGTGGATGGGGTATGCATGGAAATAATGAACAGGTGAGGTTATGCATAGTACAATGAGGCGTTGTAAGCTCCATATTGTCACAACACAGGCCAGAGACAAGAGGTAAGTGAATACAAGCTAGTTTTAATGACAGGTTTGTTGAATGAGAGAGCCGATACGGAGACGAGGTGAGCTGATACACAAATGGCTGTCCGTTGGTTCTTATCTGTGATGACTGATGTTGGGTTCTTTGCAGTTGGATCAGGATCATGCTGGAACTGAGGAGCGGAATCGCAGGAGTACTGGAGATCTGAGGGTAAGCACATGTAGGCAAGTATAGAGACAGTCAGGCTAGCTCAGGTATGTGAACAGTAGACCGGATGATGAGTGTCTGAGTGGCGTGTGTATATGAAGGAGTGCTGATTGCAGACTGCAGGTGCGGGTGATCAGTATTCAGGTGAGTGTTGTGACCAATGACTGAGGTGACTGTGGTGTGGAAACCCTGACATTAACCCCTCCTCCAGGGGCGGATCCTGATGTCCTCGAGCAGCGGACGGGGCGGCCACAGCCTCTGGGTGCAGGACAATCAGGAAAAGACTGTGGAATTCAGTCAACAGTGTGGGATCGATTTTCGTCCGGGCCACCCAGGATCTCTCTTCAGGTCCGTATCCATCCCAGTCTATGAGACATACCAGCAGGCCACCCGTCGCCACACATTCAGAATGTCCTGGAGGGCTGGCCCAGGATTTCTGGAAGAGGAGGTGTCTCCGGCTCGGCGGGTCCTGGTGCAGATGAAGAGAATAGTTAAAGGTGGGAGACGTGGAAGAAAGCGGTGAATGTGGTGCCTGGGTGGAAGTTGTAGTCGGTAGGGGACTTCGTTGATCTGCCTCTGGATGGGGAACGGACCAATGTAGCGGGGACTCAGCTTTCTGCACGGTTGGCAGAGGCGCAGATCCCGGGTGGACAACCACACCTTTTCCCCTGGCTGGAATGTTGGGGTATTGAAGTGACAGGTATCTGCGAAGGTCTTATGCCTCCACACAGCACGCTGAAGATGGAAGTGAGCTGAGTCCCACGCTCTCTCGCTCGGAACCAGTAGTCCAGATCTGGAACCTCTGAGGGCTCTCCCGTCCACAGGAAGAGCGGGGGTTGGTGACCGAGTACGCATTTGAAGGGAGTCAATCTGGTGGTGTCTTGACGGAGAGAATTCTGTGCGTACTCGGCCCAGGGGAGGAAGCGGCTCCAGCTGTGCTGGTCATCATGGCAGTATGACCGGAGGCAACGTCCGAGCTCCTGGATCTTTCGCTCAGTCTGGCCATTTGTCTGCCGATGGTAGCCGGAGGACAAGCTCACCGTGACTCCCTTAAGTCAGAAGAAGGCCCTTCCACACATGGGAGATCAATTGGGGGCCCTCGATGTACATGCTAATGAACCGATGGAGGAACTCCCGGAACACCTCATTCATAATGGTCTGGAAGATTGACGGTGAGTTTGACAGCCCAAACGATATAACCTTGTACTCATAGTGGCCTGATGGTGTGATGAAAGCCGTCTTTTACTCATCGCTCTCCCAGATACGAATTAGGTTATATTGCGCTCCGCAGGTCCAACTTGGAGAATATGCAGGCTCCACGGAGTTCCTCAAGGGCAGCTGGGACCAGGGAAAGTGGGTACGGCAGCTTCACTGTTTGGGAATTTAGAGTAATGTAGTCGATGCAAGGCCTCAAGCCCCCATCCTTCTTGCCCACGAAGCAGCAGCTGGAAACCGCAGGTGAGGTGGATGGTTGGATGAATACTTGACGTCGAGCCTCCTGGATGTAATCATCCATAGCCTTGCACTCCAGGATGGACAAAGGTTATAATCTACCCTTGGGTAACTTGGTCCCAGGCAGCAGGTCGATAGCACAGTCCCATGGCCTGTGAGGTGGTGAGCAGTGGCTGCCTGCTTACTGAGACATCTTGGAAAGCCGCATAGTCAGATGGGATGGTGTGAACTTGTGCCGGCTCGGGGCTCTCAACGAGGGTGGATGAGAGTTGAGCTGGAATGGGGGAGGAGCGCAGCTTGGGTACCGTGGTGAGACAGTTCTGTTGCCAGAACTCACTCCAGCGAGTGATCGCACATAGTTCCCATCTGACCTCTGGAGAATGGAGGGTTAAGCCAGCGCGTCCCAGGATGATATCCACAGTAGGTCCCTCCAGTACCAGAAAGGTGATGGTCTCTTCATGCAGGCACCCCACACAGTTTCAAAGGGTGAGCAGTGTATTTTACTCACCCATGCCCCAACAGATTTCCCTGAATGGTTTCGACTCTGAGCTCCTAGGCATGGTGTCTTGGGGCAGGTGAAGGCGGCTTAGGAGGTCTTGGGATATAAAATTGCCGAGGCCAGAGTCAACAAGGGCAGAGATTGCAACAGAGTGATCAGGGGTGAGTAGTTGTACTGATAACAAAGATAACGTGGAAATGTCTGGCTCTAGTTGGAGGGTACTCACCGCAGGGCGTGGGGGTCTGACAGGACAGTTCTGGATGAAGTGATCAGTAGCTGCACAGTAGAGGCAGAATCGGCCGCAATGCGGAGTGCACGCGTTTTCGCAGTGAGACGGATGGAATCCAACCGCATAGATTCTGGTACTGGAAGACTGATGGTGGGTGATGCAAGCTGGCAAGCGGCTTTGTTGGGCTGGCATGCCAATAAGCGTTGAGAAATACAGGTGACTTTTTGCATGAAATTTTCCAATCCGATCATGTCATTGTAGACTGACAGTCTTTGGACCCAGTCCATGACGATAGGAGCTGTGGGCACCGCCTCATTGCATCCGCTAGTTGCCGCTAGCGTGCAAAACTGTAGAGTGTAATCACTGACGGTGGAGAAACCCTGGCTCAGCCGCAGCAGTTGATCAGACACTGCCAACACTCCGGTAGCTGAACTAAACATCTCCTTGAAATGGTTAATGAAAGCATCATACGAGTTGATTACGAGAATATTAGTCTTCTTCTTACATTTATGAGACGCTTTTATCCAAAGCGACTTACAGCGCATTCAGGCTATACATTTATATTGTCAGTATGTGTGTTCCCTGGGAATCGAACGCACGACCTTTGCGCTGCTAACTCAATGCTCTAACCACTGAGCCACAGGACTGAGCCACAGGAACACAATTCCATATTAGCATTCCATATAGCTCGGTCCCACAACAGAGCTTTGCCGGTTAACAGTGAAATGAGAAAGGCTACCTTAGAGCGCCCGGTGAGGAACCTTTGGGGTTGCATTTCTATGAAGAGAGCCACTTGTAACGGGAAGCTGCCCCACTCAGCTGCATCACATGCATAGGAAGCAGACAAGGTCATGGGACTTCCAGAGACACCAAGAGGAGAGGTGACTGTGTGAGTGAAGTCCGGAGGGTGTTGACGAGTTCCTCAAGGACATCTGCAGGTGTTTGGTGCCGGGGATCCATGGAGGTGAATGTTGTAGGGTCCGGTCTTCTGTCACAACACAGGCCGGAGACAAGAGGTAAGTGAGTACAAGTTAGTTTTAATGACAGGTTTGTTGAATGAGAGAGCTGATAAGGAGATGAGGTAAGCTGATACACAAATGGCTGTTCGTTGGTTCTTATCCGTGATGACTGATGTTGAGTTCTTTGCAGGTGGATCGGGATCGTGCTGCAACTGAGGAGAATGAGAATCGCAGGAGTACTGGAGTATAGAGAGAGTTAGGCTAGTTCAGGAAGCTGAGCAGTGGGCAGACGTTGAGCATCTGAGTGAAGTGTGTATATGAAGGAGTGCCGATTGCAGGCTGCAGGTGATCGGGTGAATGTATGTGGCCGGTGACTGTGACCTTGTGGAATCCCTGACACATATGGTGATTTCGGAGGAGATGCACGCATGCATAATCTTCCCCTGACTGGGATCTATAAAGGAATTTTTTGCACAGGTTCCCGCATATTTATAAATCCGAAAACTTGTGCGTAAGCAAAATCGAGCTTTTGTGCCTACGTACAATTTTAGGAAGAAATCTACAGAGCGTTTTATAAATGAGACCCCATGGGTGTGTCTGAAGCAGTGCAGCGAACATTTCCACACTGAGTCTATTTTTGCTGTGCTGCCACTTGCTTGAGCAACTGAACATAAGAAATCTAGAAGTAAACACATTGATTAATGCATTGCTTATATTTCTTGCATTTAGACACGTCTATAAAAGATTGACTTACTGTACTTTGATAAAAGAAGATCACAATGCTGAAAAAGCATTTTCAGTAACAATGTTTGGATTTGAATTCAAAATAATGGATAAATGTTGTGTTTGTGGTAAAGCCGTGGATCAGGAGCAGACTGCAAGCGCGTCCGGTGTGAAATCAAAATGAGTCCATGCTGCTTCTGCACCGCATACGTAACCCACATGGACTGCATACAAACTGCAAACAGAGTTTGTGTGAACCTGGTGTAACAATGCCTAAATCAGTATGGCGCATGTGTACTAGTGATGCGCGAATGGCGGTTATATCCACGGCGATGCGGATGATCCACGGGTCGAGTAATAAAAATTGCATTCCGATTATGTGCGGGTGGGTCGTGGGTGGTCATTAATCATGCAAATATTAACTACATTTTTATAAATGAATATAAAAAATAAAACATATGAATGCGTTTTAAATAGGCTATAGAAATTGAATAAACTGTAAATTAACATTAAAGTTATTCAAAGCAGCATTATTTAGTCAAGAGTAGTGAGGGATTTTCTCTGTCTTTTATTGTTTGATTAACATTAACGACAGACTGCACAGCTTTATTAGGCTGCGGTCACAAGACCTATTTCACAGATGCGTTTTCATTCGCAAATGTTTACATTAACTTAAGACAAGATCAACAGAGCTTATGAGGATACTCAACAGACGGCCATTTTGACGTTAGTTTATGTGTATTTGGCCACTTAAGCGCAACAAGCTCTCAAACTCAATTTGGGGCGCAGCGCGCTCTGGATGTGACTGAGCTCACAGAAAAGCACCTCTGGAGCGCAAGTGTACAAAAAGGCTTGAAAAAACGTGCAAATAATACAGATTTGTGATGATGCAACAATGACCGATTAGGCAATTGACAATTATGTCAACTGCACCGAAAACGTGAGCTAAGGTCTTGTATCGCAGCTGCGTTCAGCTGTAGATGCGCCCGATGTGAAGAGACAGTCAAAGAGAGAGAGAGGACGCGGTGCTGAATCACTCACGCTATTTTCAGTGACTGATTTGATGGTTTGTGTGTATTTATTTACTCATCTAACCTATAAGCTACATTGAAGAAATGTTTTGCAGTAATTTCCCTTATTTTAAAGTCGAAACCTGCAGAAATATATGCACAATCCCTGACTGAAATTCAGGACCTGGTTAAAGATAATTCTATTGTACAGAGAATTGTGAAACATGACTTTTCCAAAACTTTCTGGGATTATTTATTTTTCCAAAGCTTTCCAGATCCAATTACTTTTCATGAACGTATGAACCCTGAATGTGACGATCGGGTGCGGTTATCTAAATCAGACAAAAATATAGGTGCGGGCGGATAATATATTTGGAGCTGCGGATTCGGGTGACGTTTTAGCTCATCACTAATATTTACCCATCTCTAATCTACTAAAATAAGAATGGCAGTACATACAGTATACTTGAGAATTAGGGGTCGACCGATTTTCAGCCTGGCCGATTATCGGCGCCGATATTAAGCATTTTTACGATTATCGATATCGGCCATTTTCAAAACAGATTTGCCGATATTTTTTTTATTAATTTTTTATTATAAATACATTATGCAAACAAACATACTATTTACAGGTGACATTATTTATTGGTGAATAAATAATACAGGTGAAACTATTTAATGTTTAAATGCACTATTTGGCTCGATGCAGCCTGTCTGAGCTCAACACTGTGAGAGTGAGGCGATCTCTCAATCTCTGAGAGCAATCTCCGCCCACCGCTCATCTGATATGTAGAGAGTCACGAGTCCGACCAATCAACGCGGAAAACTGAAGGCAGTCTCACACCGAGAGCACATGCTAACTGGAGCTGCCTCAGTGATCACGCATCAGTTGTCTCTCAAAGGTAAAGCAGCAGCAGACGTTGCAATAAATCACAATCCACTACACTGAAGTTGCAAAACACCTCAATATAACCTATGATGTCCGCGATGCGGAAAATGCGGGCGGAATCGCGGAATGCAGTCATATAATGGACTTTACCGTATAACGCGGAATGTCATGGAATTTGTCGAAGTTTGGATGAATTAATCAAAAGTAGGTCAGTACACTTAAATCGACTCGCGCTATGGACTAGTATCTATAAATATTAAGCCATCTGCCGTCACACTAAATGAGGACATAAATACACGAACAACATCCCCAGAACTGCTCGGAGAGTCACTTCATGAGCATTTGACCGTTTCATTTGAGTAAAACGATCGTCATATCATATATACATAGGCTACAGTAACTTAAAAGGTCCTCATGGCAACCTGTCAAAATATAAGTTCGGTTTAGCCGAATATATTACTGTATACGTAATACAACTACAACAATTATTACAACTTTTGTTGAGAATAATCACACAATACGCTAAATACGTTTACTTTAAGTTTTACAAAATGTTTACAGAATGCTTCTGGGTGATCCCTGCACTTATGCTATTATTAATATTATTAATACTACTGTTTATTTAATGTTGTTGTTATTAACAGTTTTCAGAATTAAAGACATGTTTAAAAGCATTTAAAGAAAGTTTTTTTTCAGAGCTCTTGTTATTATTAATTTTGGCATTCATTTTAATTTTTACACCAGACACGTATATCGGTTCAAAATATCGGTTATCGGTCTACTTGATCTGTAATAATCGGTATCGGTCCTGAAAAACACATATCGGTTGACCCCTATTGAGAATTTTAACTAATGATGCGAGTATGAATCGCTGAATAGTTAATTGGTAAAAGGCAGGGATGTTTTTTTCATGACAACCACTATTTACGCTGTAGGTCACAATGCGGGTTTTGTTTTGAATGTCATTTTACGGGAGGTGTTTTCAATTAATGCCACATTTACAACTGTTTACAAAGACATTTTATATGTATAAAATATAAAATTAAAATCTTACCTTCATCCACTTCTCTTCCTCTCTCGGGTCTTCCTTTTTTGTTTGTCTCTGCGAGACAGAAGTTGATGCGGCGCTTTCACCTATAAAAGATTAAAACAATCACAAACTAGTGCTTGATTTTCCAAAAGTACATAAACTACCTTTGATTAAGTAAGCTATAAGTAATACATTTGGTATATGTGAAAGTATATTTCTACTACATGTTAAAAGTGTTACTGTCCAGCAGAAGATTGTATAGCCAAAGAAAAATGTAAAAGTAATTTGTGTTCTCTTAATGACTCCAACGGCCAAAGCCACTATTTAACAGATCTAGGATACGACATACAGCTGCACTATCAAATAAGCAAACAGTGCATACATACCGCTTACTGAAGGATGACATCATCTTTATTCAATCTTTTTTCTTATGGTTTGGTGAGTGGTGACAGAAACACTGTTCCTCCAAAATATCATCAGACTGTACATAAAATGCATAATTATCATGAGATCGTTAAAGAGACACTTTACCATCGTCATTGTGAAGATGTTCTATTTGACCTTCTGATATTTAGATAAGTTCAACAGTAACTAACACTTTGCAATAAGGTTCATTAGTTAACTGCTTTAGTTAAACTAAAAATGAACAATAATTCTACAGCATTTATTATTCTTAGTTTCGTTAATATTTTATTGTATTATGGTATTAATGTATTATTGAAATCCAATGTTGTGCTTGTTAATGCACTGTGAATTAACATGAACAATGAATGACTGTATTTTCATTAATGTTAACAGAGTAATAAATACAGCAATAATTGTCTGTTCATGTTAGTTAATATATTAACCCACATTATCTAACGGGACTTTATTGTAAAGTGTTATCAGTAAGTGTGTATTAAAACAGTACAATACCAAATTGACAGACGGGTTATTGAGCATATGACATCTTAGTTTCTTTGCAGATATATGGCTATGAAGTTTCAAAAGTGCAATGTCTGTACAGCTGCAGTGTAATTGTAGATGTACAATAATGCACAACAATAGTGAGTTAATGTATTACTCATGAACAACTATTGCATTGAATGGATAGTGTGTTTGTTTAAACGGTTAACTATTGTTGCACGTAAACTAGGCTATAATAGGCCAAACCACACTGAAACGCAGACGTGATGCCCCACTCGTGGTGATGAGTGAGAGTCATGCAGATTTGTGTTTCAGAGCAAAAGATAAGGTCGTTTACGGTCATATAAAGTTAAATTCAGTCTGCCTCACCTAGAGAAAGACCGAGGATGTGTTCCACAGACTGAAGGAGATCGCTGTTCTTCTGCAATTTACATTAAGGTTCATTACTTAACTACTTTAACATGAACAACACTTTTACAGCAATTATTAGTTGATATTGACATTATTAAAATCAAAAGTTGCATTTGTTAACATTAGTTAATGCACTGACTGAACCGACAAACTAACAATGAACAGTTGTATTTTAGTAACTAACATTAACATTGATTAAGGTTAGGGTTACTGCAGCAAATAGTTAAAAGGATAGTTGAACCCAAAATGAAAATTGTCATTAATTACTCTCTCTCAGGTCGTTCCAAACCCGTCAGACCGTCGTTCATCTTCAGAACACAAATTAAGATATTTGATGAAACCCGAGAGCTGATCCTCCGTAGACAGCAAGGGTACTACCATGATCAAGACACAGAAACAAGGACATCGGTAAAATAATCCATGTCGTCAGTGATTCAACAGTCATTTTACAAAGCTACGAGAACATTTTCTGTGCTCAAAGAACTGTATAATAGTAATGACTTGCTATGCTATGATCTGAATGTAAACACGGCGCACGCGCATCGTTCTGTGTCAGTAGCATCACACGCCAAAAATGGTGCCAGGGTGATGTGGAGGAGAACTGTTGAATATGTCATTATTTTAGTTTTTTGCACACAAAAACTATTCTCGTAGCTTCTTAAAACGGCTGTTGAATCGCTGATGACTAGGGGTGTAAATCGGATGGTTCGTCACGATTCGATACGATATCGATTCTCATAAACAGCGATACGATATTTGCAGATACCTCAAAAAATTATACGATTCAGGAGTATATTGATCGATATATCGATATTATATACATATTTTAAACAGCCATCTACATTTTTATTAACTCACAAATGCAACCAAAATATATAACATGAACATAAATCTAAAAATGCTGCTATGGGCTCAGCGCTAAACATATTTTCTACAGATAACCAAATTACAAGCAATAGCGGAAAATAAATACAATAGAAGAAAGACACAAGTTCAGTAAACAGTGTTTTTCAGGTTTTTCAGCTCAGGCTAAAATACATGTTCAGATACGCTACAGAAATATAATAATCAAATGTAAAATAACTACATAGTCTTCACTGTACAAATTAAATTAAACAGGCTGTAAATTAATACTTTTTGTATCTAACACTAACCTATTGTTTATAAGAATATTAGCCAAAACATGCATTTTGATGCAGTTTTGTCTGAATTTATTCATCCATGCTCAACAAAGCGGAGGAGAGCTCAGTATTCACGCGGAGTTGACACGGCTGTCTGTGTGCGTGCGCTTCAGATGTGTGCGCGTGCGCTTCAGATGTGTGCGCGTGCGCTTCAGATGTGTGCGTGCGCTTCAGATGTGTGCGATTCAGATGTGTGCGCGTGCGCTTCAGATGTGTGCGCTTCAGATGCGTGCGCTTCAGATGTGTGCGCGTGCGCTTCAGATGCGTGCGCTTCAGATGTGTGCGCGTGCGCTTCAGATGTGTGCGCGTGCGCTTCAGATGTGTGCGCGTGCGCTTCAGATGTGTGCGATTCAGATGTGTGCGCGTGCGCTTCAGATGTGTGCGCGTGCGCTTCAGATGTGTGCGCGTGCGCTTCAGATGTGTGCGCGTGCGCTTCAGATGTGTGCGAGTGCGCTTCAGATGTGTGCGTGCGCTTCAGATGTGTGCGTGCGCTTCAGATGTGTGCGTGCGCTTCAGATGGTGCGCGTGCGCTTCAGATGTGTGCGTGCGCTTCAGATGTGTTCAGTGCGTGGAAAACTTCTCACAGCGCCGACTCCAACAATCCCGGCGTTTTATATGCTTGCCTTGTGCCGGGCAGTCCTTATATCGAGTCCTGATACGTGAGATTGAAGGAGAATGCACGCGTTGGTGGTAATGCATAGACGGACATTATATGAAAATGTGGACAGTGCCAAAATAAAGGTGTCTTTTTATACTACAGATATCGATATTTTAAGCGTGGCATTGATGCATCGTATCGTCATACATTGTATCGATAAATCGATGAATCGTTACACCCCTACTGATGACACATGGACTATTTTACCGATGTTATTATTATGTGTCTGTGTCTTGATCGTAGTAATACACTTGCTGTCTACGCAGGGTCAGAGAATCAAAAATATCTTAAATTGTGTTCTGAAGATGAACGAAGGTCTGACGGGTTTGGAACAACATCAGGGAGAGGAATTAATGACAATTTTTATTTTTGGGTCAACTATCCCTTTAATAAATTAAACAATGTTAACAAATGACAACTTACAGTAAAACAGTAAAGTGTTCAAGACCTAATATCTTCACAATCTGCATCATATTCTCTTCTGTAGTCCATGTAAATGTGTCTGGCCTAACAGCCATGAGCATAATCTAGCACTAATAATTAAGATTTTACTGAAGGATTTATCACAAATCATCACACTGTTTCTGGGAATTAACTGTTCTCTCTTATCTTATAATGATTCCAGATCTTTCAATTGATTTGTATTATGTTATCACGTTGTGTTGTTTAATTTGAAAAATTAGTTACTAAAGACTATTAAAAGATTTAGTAAAGACACATACCTGTGCTGACTTTCCTTCCATGGACTTTCCTTCTGCTACCTGCACACCAAAGAGAAGATTGAACAATGATGCATTAGTTTCAACTAAATAATTACAGTCACAGGTTACAATTAACATTGTTATACAGTACTACTTAACAGACATGTTTCAGCATTCAGTTATTTACATGAGTTTAGAGAGAAACAAATTAAAAGACATGCAGACATGCATACATATATATATATATATATATATATATAGTGTGTTTGCTGACAGAAAAGCTAATGAAAGGTCCTCCACTGACAGCTCAAGTTCACTGTTGTTAGTTCTTAGCTCTACTGCTTGTACCACACACCCCTCCCCCACTCAGCGCTACCCACCCTCCCCCAGAGCTACCGCACCTCCCCCAGAGCTACCGCACCCTCCCCACTCCTCTCCCATAAGTTACAGAAGTAACACTTTGCTCTGCCAACTGATGTTGAAAACATGCCGTGTAAAAACAGGTCACACATGCAAATCAAACTGACGTCAGAGAAGTGACATTCATTTGATGAAAATCGAATGATAAATATATTGGCCTACACTTCAGACATATTAAACCAATTTCAGTGTGGGATTTTCACCCAATTATCACTCAAAGAAATTCGAACTTAATTTTAAATTCTGTTTAACTTAATTTAAAATGATACAGCATCTTGATGACTAATATTTGATTTGAAATTGATATCAACGTGCCCGCTGGGTTGAGGACCAGGCCTTAAATCATAAAATCTTGCATGTACTCTAAAAACCACCACCCAATGCGATAATCATAACCAACAAATAACTAAATAAAATGCTAGCAATGATAAATATGGTAAAATCTTACCTGCAGTGCTGGAGCAGCGCTTCTTTCTCCTCTTCAATCTCTCCGTTGTCTGCACGCACGCGCTGTGAGGAGTGGGGGAGGGGTGGGCGTGGCCATCAATTAAGGCCTGGCAGCAGCCAGCTAAAAGTGTTTCACCAAATCCTCCAGTATTTAGAGTACATGTTCATTTAAATTAATATTAACACTATTACAACGACAGTTATTACTGTACTCAAGTGCACATACTACAATAGATCAGTAGTGAAGTACTCAAATAATTAATGTACTGTGAAACTCTTCAAGTAAATTAAAAATATAATTATTTTGTATAAGCAGCAAGATATACTTAGTGCTAAAATTAAAACAGTATGCACAATTCAGAATAAATACAAGATTATAATTGTTGATACATTAATGAAACCAATCCTTGTTAATTATATATATATATATTATATTTTGTATTATTAAAGTGAATCATGTACTTAGTTACTTTCTGTCAATAATGTATATGTTATGTAAATATCACATTTGTATCCATAGTAGTTTCCTTACCATGAAAACAAAAGTGGTCCTTCACATAGTTTGTATGTAAATTGCTGTTATTTCTTGCTGACATTGAGCATGAGATGCTGAACTCGTGCCATCAGGCAGAAAGAAATGAATGCAGCAAAACAAACCAGAGTTGTGAATAAAGTTATAAGATTGCATCTTATTTATGTGAATTTTCCATGTTAGATATGTGAGTACTATTGAATGCGTGGTGTTTCGTCATGTTCAGTGCCCGAGTCCATCTCTGAAAGTTCCTGATCTTTGAAAAAGTACTACCTCGTGAGCAGGGTCTTTCTGAGGGGCAGGTTTTTACCCGGACCTTTATTTAGGTCCTGGTTCCTGTGGTGTACCGGCCCAAAGTCCCTAGCTCCTGGGGAAAGTTCCCTCGGTGGAAAAGGGCTTGGAGTAAAACAGAAACACACTTGTTCAGCTGCTGTGTACGGCCACAGAGACTCCTAATATCAACTACAGCTCATGTGAACGGACACACACTTGTTCGGCTGCTGTGTACGGCCACAGAGACTCCTAATATCAACTACAGCTCATGTGAACGGACACACACTGCTCGGCTGCTGTGTACGGCCACAGAGACTCCTAATATCAACTACAGCTCATGTGAACGGACACACACTTGTTCGGCTGCTGTGTACGGCCACAGAGACTCCTAATATCAACTACAGCTCATGTGAACGGACACACACTTGTTCGGCTGCTGTGTACGGCCACAGAGACTCCTAATATCAACTACAGCTCATGTGAACGGACACACACTTGTTCGCTGCTGTGTACGGCCACAGAGACTCCTAATATCAACTACAGCTCATGTGAACGGACACACACTTGTTCGGCTGCTGTGTACGGCCACAGAGACTCCTAATATCAACTACAGCTCATGTGAACGGACACACACTTGTTCGGCTGCTGTGTACGGCCACAGAGACTCCTAATATCAACTACAGCTCATGTGAACGGACACACACTTGTTCGGCTGCTGTGTACGGCCACAGAGACTCCTAATATCAACTACAGCTCATGTGAACGGACACACACTTGTTCGGCTGCTGTGTACGGCCACAGAGACTCCTAATATCAACTACAGCTCATGTGAACGGACACACACTTGTTCGGCTGCTGTACGGCCACAGAGACTCCTAATATCAACTACAGCTCATGTGAACGGACACACACTTGTTCGGCTGCTGTGTACGGCCACAGAGACTCCTAATATCAACTACAGCTCATGTGAACGGACACACACTTGTTCAGCTGTTGTGTACGGCCACAGAGACTCCTAATATCAACTACAGCTCATGTGAACGGACACACACTGTTCGGCTGTTGTGTATGGCCACAGAGACTCTAATATCAACTACAGCTCATGTGAACGGACACACACTTGTTCAGCTGCTGTGTACGGCCACAGAGACTCCTAATATCAACTACAGCTCATGTGAACGGACACACACTTGTTCAGCTGCTGTGTACGGCCACAGAGACTCCTAATATCAACTACAGCTCATGTGAACGGACACACACTTGTTCAGCTGCTGTGTACGGCCACAGAGACTCCTAATATCAACTACAGCTCATGTGAACGGACACACACTTGTTCAGCTGCTGTGTACGGCCACAGAGACTCCTAATATCAACTACAGCTCATGTGAACGGACACACACTTGTTCAGCTGTTGTGTACGGCCACAGAGACTCCTCATATCAACTACAGCTCATGTGAACGGACACACACTCGTTCGGCTGTTGTGTACGGCCACAGAGACTCCTAATATCAACTACAGCTCATGTGAACGGACACACACTTGTTCGGCTGTTGTGTACGGCCACAGAGACTCCTAATATCAACTACAGGTCATGTGAACACACACACACTTGTTCAGCTGCTGTGTACGGCCACAGAGACTCCTAATATCAACTACAGGTCATGTGAACACACACACACTTGTTCATCTGCTGTGTACAATTCTGTTCGGACAGGATTAGTTTTACATTTAGAGATGGAGTAAAGTAATTATTACCACAGCTTCTCTGTGATTTCTGTCTCGATGTGCATCTCATTACAGACAATCTCAGGACAGATTATGCTGACTTTTACCTTCTGTAAAAGGTCATGAAAAAATTTCTCAGGTGATGCTGATCCTGTGCTAACAGACAAATATTAGGCCAGTTCCTATTTAAAAGTAGTTTTCCATACTTGTTTCACGTATGAAGGCTCTTGAAGCTTTCAGTTGACTTCTAGGTATCGGGACACGTCTGAGTCAAACCTCACGTGTTCTCCACATACAGTTCAGATCAAACAGAAGGGTGAAAGCACTTGTTAGAGGAACAACATTTATTTAAACTTAGATAAGTGCCTTTTTTCAGACAGAATCCAATCTGTGTTACTGAGATCACTCATCACGTGTGAATTGGCCATTAATATTACGGACGTCCTCAGGTAATATACATTACTCCTCTGCTCTTGTAAATCTAATCCCATCTGAATAGGGCTAGAGATGTTAGTGATTCTTGCATACCAGCTCCTAAAGCTTTCCTTCATTCTAGAGACTTGTCATCTTAATATGATACGAGGGGACCGAGACAAACACCATTTAACGTTTAAGGCTGGTAAGAGCTTTCTAGAACAGATGTATACTGGTATATGAAAACTGAAGAGTAGATGTATGTGTCAGGGTAATAACGGACTCAGGGTGGTGTTGCTCCTGATCAGATGGCTTTTGCAGCACTGTGCTAAGCAGGCTTGAGGTCAGATGTAAACCTTCCCTAACATGTATTTGAGCTGAATAAAACCGCTTTCATCTGATGCAGAACAGCACATATTCATCAACACTGTTGTGTCTGTGCACCAAACTTTATTCAGATAATGATTTAGTTTTTTGTTTGTAAGGAAGCCTATATTCAGCAGTTAGCTAGTTATTCAGCAGTGGGGTGTTAAAGACTGTATGAGCGTCCAGTATATAAAAACAAGAGCCAAAAGATTCACAGATATGCATCTCTTAATGAATGCCCAGCAATTTCTCTGGTAAACATGATCAGACAACACTGACGAAAGACAGGACAAACGGGGTTTAAACACTAAAAGCAGAAACACTGGAGCTCATCTGTAATGTTATATCTGCCTAATTATCTGGGGTGGACAGTAATGTAAATTAAGTATTTTTACTTTGTTACTGTACATTTTTAAAGCATCTTTACTTTATCAGAGCATTTTTATTTGTTTAAACTTTTACTCCACTTGATTCCAGGGTTTAATTTAAAAAAATCCACTTAATTTCATAAACGTCATTCCTCATTATTTTTGAAGTTTAGAAATCGTCACGTGCTCCGAAACGCAAAAGTGGTGTCCGATTCGTGAACGAACCGAGTCTTTTGAATCAAACAGTTCAATCGGTTCATCAATCACGCTAAAAGATTCACTCGTTCATTCGTGTTGTCGAGTGAACAACTCACTGATTCAAATGAATCGGTTCGAACGAGTCACTGACTGGACCCGGGAAACTGAAGTGTGCGCGCGACTGATGCATGTAAGTTACTAAAACAGAATGTTATAATATTGTAAATGAAGTCTCGACTGTCTGTTGTTTGTGAGCTAAATGTGATGTAGAAGAGTTTAAGCCTGTTGCATGGACTGCTTTAATGTGGACATGTCCGTATAAATGTGCACGAGCTCTGATGCACGTGCATTTTCAGCAGCTGCAGATGCAATTTCAAATGATGCAAAACTAGTATGTTTTGTGCATAGTGTTCATTGGGACATTTTGCCCTGTTACATTTTAATATTTTATGTTTATAATTGTCAAAACATGTACACACGTTGTTTTTACTCAGTTTTTTATATCATATATTTTGTTTATTTGCACTTATTTTGTTTATTTGCACTCTAGAGCCCAGTTTCACAGACAGGGATTAGCTGAAGTCAGCACTTGTCCTTTAATTATGGTATTTAAGTAAGAAAACATAATTTCTGGGGCCATATTCATAAAATATTAAATATTGGTGTGCTCTAACGTTAATATCTAGGAAAGTATGAATATTTATACACTTTCAATTATTATACTTTTCTTTAATATAAAAGGTAAACTTTTACAAATGCAAGGAATCGGTCTTTGTCGGGTGACGTCACACTCACGAGAATCAAAGTGTGACACTACACACTGAGCCTGGAGAGACGGTCAGCTACACACTAGGGTTGTGACGGTGAGGACATTCCCCACCGGTTAATCGACGGTTTGTCACACCGGTTATACCGGTATCACCGTGAGGTGGGGGGTCGTTTGAGTTTTCCCTCTTTTCTTCGCTTTCCTTAGGTTTTAAATACCCTGTAAGCGTCATGCGTGTTTTACTTTGACTTTAATATCAGCGGCAATTCGGCGTCAAGCACTTTTTAAATAAAATAAAAATCAGCAAATACTGTGGAACCAAATAAATGAGAAACTAATGTTTTTTGTAACATTATCACTTAGAGCAGGGATGCCCAAATCACAAAGGCAATGCTGGAAGATCACCCTTTAGGTCAGTGTTTCTCAACCAGGGGGAGAGAGATACAACTACAATATAATATATTCACTAATATTATGACTCGCATGTTAAGTCATGTAAAAATATATAGGCTATACATAAATAACAGTACCACCTCTCTACATATTCTGTGTTTCGGAGCTGCACATGTTTCTCATCGTGTGTGAATACAGACTGAATCGTGGCTCAAAACAGCTGTATGAGCAAACTACAGCTCTCGCTGGATAAAAGAAGCCAGAGTCACACTAGTAGACACAAGTTTTGATGGGCGACTATTGTAATCAAGGTAAAGCTGATTGCAGCGACATGATCTTGCATTAGGCGTGTGTTGTGCCAGGCGCGTGTATACAGATCAGTATATTCACGTAGTTGAATACAGATCAGTATATTCACGTAGTTGAATACAGATGAGTTGAATACAGTTGACACAGCGAGTGTTTTATAACGGATGCTCGTTTGTGTTCGTGTGTGTTGGAGAAGTTTGTGAGGATCAGTGGTGTGTATACGGGCATCAGACGCTCCAAACAGCTTGTTCTTACAGAGGAACTAATGATGGCGTCGTGAATAATAATAAAACAATATTTTATTTTTTATTATTAAATTAATGCAATATAACGATACATCCCAACAAGCCTTTTTAATTATTTATTTAATATGTATTTTATCATTTATTTACTGTTCACTTGGTAGATCTCGGTGAGTTTTCTCCCTGACTTAGATTAATGTCAGACTCAGAAGTCTTTTACATACTGTAAGTACAATATTATATACATTACGGTTCCTAAAAATATTGCTGAGATTATCTCAGTACCGTATCTACTTGGTTTGCATCTGTTTCTCCAGTATGAAGATTTAATCTGTCTTTATTGTACAGCTCTGTACACTTTCAGTTCACTGCTCGATGCATCGATACCTTCAAAATGGCGCTCGGTGACGCCTCACATAATAAACGCATGTGATTGACAAAGACCGATTGCACGTCTTCATCTGATGCATCAGTTGTCAAACTACTGAAAACAATGAAGTACCTTGCATGTCAAAATGATGCTAAAGGGGAACCTTGAGCATTAAAAAGCAAAGCTGAAGGATCCTGACCACATATGTGATGAATTGGGAGTGAGAAGGCCCTGATTTATTGATAGAAATACTGTAGAACGAGGTGTACACACAGCTGACTCACCTAGTTACCTCAGCGGTTTTCTGCATCCCTCTGCCACCTGTCTCCTCTCTCTCTCTCTCTCTCTCTCTCTCGGCTGGTTCCTATTCCCAAGATAGGGTTAGGAGCTACTCTGGGTTTGAGTGAAGGTCCAGGCTTGGAGACTGTCCTCAGACAGCACGCCAAAGACCATTATTGTACTCTATTCCATCATTTGTAAGTGTGAATTCATGAAAACCCCTGCCACAGATGATCAGACATGTTTTTCTTGATTTATTTTTATTATGATAGGACCGTGGGTAGTGTGAAGTGAAGTGGCAGAAAGGTTTAAGGATAGTCTCAGACAAAATGCATGTTAAAGCCAAATTTAAAATGCAAATATTAAAATATGTCAGTGCCATTGTTTTTCTCTAGATACACACCAGTAATGTACTGTTCGAAGGCATTTTTTTTAAAGCTACTCAGATATCCTGATTTAACTAAGGCCTAGTCCTGGTTTAAGCTAAGCCTTGTCTGGTAAGCTGGGCCTAAATACTGAAGTACATTTAAAATCTAGTACTGTTGAACTCTTACTCAAAGAAGATTGAAAATGAATAATTGTAGAGGACTAATGTTTCATTGGTGTATCTGTACTTTACCCAAGTAAATGCATATGGAATTATTCATGACAAACCTAGATGTGAAATGTATTAAAATAAGCTTTTTGTGATATACTTTAAAGGTCTGATTAAATGAATAGTTGTTAAAACATGACTATAGTAAGCACAATTTTTATTTAAACACGTTTATCTTTTGAGCAAATGAACCCTGGTTTTAATATGTAGTATCCAAGGTAACATAGTTTATGTAATATTATCCAAAAAAATTGTATCTAGTTAATGGCTATGTTTAATTATGGCTAGAGTTTTATGTGGGTTATAGTTAATCATTTTTCATGTTTATGGGTAATCATGTTTTTGCAGTGAAGCTGACCTTTGACCTTGTGTCAGTCAGCATTTCATCACTGTACCCTATTAGAAAAATACTTTTTAAATGTGATCCTAATTAGCAAATCAATTCTTGATTTATGGCCAAAAAGTATTTTGTGAGTCAAACTGGACATTTATAAAGATTAATTAAATGCCTTCCGTGATAAACACATTCACAAAAATGGGAAGAACATGAAGTTATAGTGATCCTTTGACCCCCAACATCTCTTCAGTTTATATTTGTGTTTATGTGAACATTTGTGGCAAATGTGAAGAGACTCCTTTAAGCCATTCATGAGAAATTGCATTGACAATAAATGGCGCAGTACCGGTGGCGAGCCAAAGGGGGCGGTAGAGAGCAGAATGTGTGTGTATGCCCGGGGTAATACACACACTTTTTTCTCAGTTTACTATCTTTCTGAGGACCTCTCTGAAACGTTGAGAGAAGCCTATTTACAGACTCTGGAGGCCATTAGAGTGAAAAAGTGAGGACCGCCAAAATGTCCTCACTTTGCTAAAATGTCCTCACTCCAAAGGTTAAAAACTTGCGATGGTCCTCACAAAGATAGCCATACAAACACACACACACACACACACACACACACATGCACCCACACACATGAACACACATGCACACACACACACACACACACAGCATCACAGCTTTTGACTTTTCATGTGACTGTACTATCGTTATATTGCTTCAACTCTTAATTACCATTTGACCTTTTCATCTGAAAAGCTAATTCATGATGACAAATGTTTTCACACCAAAAAGAAACAAGTGATTTTATTATTATTTGTATTTATTTTTTGCTTCATAACTGCATATTTGATCACAGTCTTCTGATCACTAGTGAAGTGCTCTACTTTCAGTCCAAATGTGCTGATTTTATAGCAGCTTGATTAAGTCTTTCCCTTGGGCCATAAAAGCTGTATTACTTGTTCAAACGACGTCCCTGTTCATCTTCAGTGAAATAATGGATAGAAAAACAAGTAAAAACAAAAGTTTTCCTTTAGAAATGTGGCAGCGTCCCAGGACTCCTTGGCTAATGAGAGGAGTAGTTGTGTCGGTCACATTCATAACACATCATTTTAGTGAATTCTGTCATGACCGTTCTCATTACTGAACAATCAGTTTTTCTAGCGCTCTGTGTGCAGTTAACAACAAAAATAAATATGTTTATGTACATGTAATATACATGTATATGCATGTATAAATAATATAAAACAGGCTTTTATCCAAAGCGAATTACTTTGAATTCAAATATACCGTTTGGCCTTGCGGTTTCTAGCGCAGTGCTAGAAGCGTTTGTGGATGATGTAATCAGGTTCCTCTCTATGCTCTAAAATTGCTTTATATATATATATATAATTCAATATAGGTTTGTTCACTTATAGTTATAAACAATAAATAAACCGTAAATTGTTTTATTTTGTGCCTTGTAAAAAAATGCATTGGAGTGTTTCATAGAATTGTAGTTCAAATCAAAGTTTGATTCATGTCCGAGTTGATGTTATGGCCTTTGTTTAAATCTTGAGACTTTAAGTAATTCACAATTTGTATGTTTATTAACTAATTTTCAACTTACAACTATTGTCATGTGAGAAAATCATAAAGCATGTTCTTGATTTTATATAAGTTTTGTAGTAGTAGTAGTTTCTTCTGAATATTTGTCATATTATATTTTTAAGTTACCGTAAATGCTTAGAGAAAATATTTCACGCTCACTCAGGGACTTGTTTAGAAAGATTTTACCTGAAAAGATTTAAAAATGATTTATCCCATCTTAATTTAAAAAATCTTGTATAGCTGTATCTGCAGTTTTTTATTTTTATTTGGTTTGTAATTCTTGTATTATTCCAACTCAGTTTTTTTGCCATGAAGATAACCTTAGATGCTGACATGACGACTACTACTACTAGAAAGTGATTCAATATTTAATTCATTGGATTTTCTTAAAATAGGCATTACCACATAAATCATTTCCCCCCCATAGTTTCCAATTTCCTGCACAAATAACTAGTGTCATAGATACAGTTTCACGCTGTGATGTACAGTTTTACTCAAGCCGCCCACCCCTGGTGTATGTCACATGTTTGTGAAGGTTTCTCCATATGTGGGAGTCCTGTGGTTTAGAAGCACGGGACGAATGCGGACACTCGGGTCGAGAGTGCTTCTCTCACACACATGTGTTTTATTCAGAGGTTTGATGCACCACACACACACACACACACACACACACACACACACACACACACACACACACACACACACACACACACACACACACACATTCACAGATGAATTAGTAATGCTGATAGCTTTCCACTGGCACCTGATGGCACAAGGAGCGTTATGTAGAGGAAAAGTCTCTCTCTCACGGTTTCACCCCTCCACTAATCTGGCTCAACCTGCTGGCTAATCTCTCGACCTCGGCACAATGCAGCCATAGATTTACAGTTATTCCTACCGCATGTTTGCTCTCACCGTTGGCTTCTTACAACCTGTTGGTTCTACGTTGCATCATCTCACCTCCTCCGGTGTCGTCCTGAAGCGGGACTCCGGCTCCGCTTGCTGGAATCTTATTGGATGCAGATATCTGGATCTCGGCCTATGAGGGCCAAGGAAATGCTGTCGTATTCGGAGTCGCCGTTTGAAGCGAAGGTAGAAGGCGGCAACTCTGTGCGTGAGTTGAAAAGCGACAGAAACAGAAAAGGAGAGAGAGAGAGAGACAGATAGGTAGACAGACAGACAGACATGATGCAACTAGAAGACACTGTTCTGCCTGTTGCTGGTTGAACGGGTCAACCAATCGCTTTTGGCCTGGGATAAATGTTCATTTGGGGGAATGTTTGGGGTTTAGTGCAACTTGTGAAGCTTTATTAGCAGCGTCTAAAACACGCTCTGAAAATAAATGAGTTATCCCTCTGTTTATTAAATCACATATCACGTTTACTATATTGGGAAGAAGAATCTGAAGGGTTTTAAAGCTCATATTGTTAAAGCATTTATATGAATTATTCTGTATAAATGTGTAATTTGAGCTATCGGTCTTTCCTTAGAGACAGGACTACTGCTATAGGTGTACTTTAGGCATAGTTGCTTCATCATGGTTTTGTGTGTATGTGCAAAGAGTTTCTGGGATTGCCAGCATTACATGGTAACGGCAGGAGATGGAGAATATAACCTTGCACTGAAAGTGTGTTGAAGTGATTCTATCACACAAGTCTCATGTTGAAGTCGTGATGAACTCGGATGTTGCTGCTTCAAAGTATAACATTTAATGAAAAAACCTATAGGTGAGGACTTGTTTCTGTCCAGCGGTTGTTGATTGGAGTTTAAGATGTGGGTGTTACATACAAAAATGAATGCAAGCTTATCGTCTTCACTGGAAATACTAATTATTACTTTTCATTAAGCAAAAAAAGATAGATATACGTGTAATTTGTTCACAATACTATCTGTAACATGCATTTAGAAAATAAACGCTAATTCTGTGAATGTAAAGATTTAGTGCAATTTAATGTCATGCAACACATAAAATCTTCCAAGATGATTTATGGAAAAAATTCTGAATATCATAATTTTGCGTGTTCAAATTTAATTAATTTATATATAGTTCAAAAAAAGAATTTATATAGGAATGCATTTTATTTGTATAGTTGACTTTTTATTAAATGTCATATTCAGATGGCACAGATAAAACACTTTGACGTGCTTTGTTTGCTCGCGATCGGCAGCAGATGTCTGATGTATTTGGATTTATGATCAAATGTGGGAATTGTATGCACATTTATTTTGCCTAAAAAACTTAAATGGCATATGTTTGAAATGCTATTTAAATGTAAACATTAATTCTAGTACTCCATACTCCGTCTTACTGCATTGATTTATACAAACTATGGGTCGAGTCGGATTTCTTTTCGGTGATTATTGAGAGCATGTCACCAATGATTATATTGAACTTAGCACAGAGATAATTCACCTTAAATTGAAAATCCTGACATAACTTACTCACCTTCTCATTGTTTTAAACCTGTGTGACTTTGTTTATTCTGCGGATCACAAACTATATTTTGAAGAACGTTGTGAACCAAGCAACACTGGACAAAAACAGCCAGACATTTCTCTAAATATCATATTTTATGTTCTGTAATGACACAAGTAGTGTGATATCATATCAACTTCATTTTAAACTACAGTTTTAGGTTTATAATCTGTTTAATAGACTAAAGAGTGAAGAATAATTCACTGAATAATATTCTCTGGAATATTGAAATAAGCTATAACAAACAAAACATGTATTTTATTGCATTTCTTAACTGTTTTATCAGAATTATTAAAATGTTTTTGTCTAAATTATGAAAACTGCTGACACAGTACACAGAGTACTCAAACTGCGATCGCTTGCGGAGATAATAAATCATTAATTTAGATAGAGATGTATTTATTTAGATGTTTATTGGTGAAGTAATGGTTCTATAGTAAATGTTAATATAATTTAGTGTGTTTCAAACGAGTGAATCTTGTATAAAGTTACATGCGGTGGCCGTGCTGGAGCTTCTCCTGAGTGAACAGTGTGTGTGTGTGTGTGTGTCCACTGCTCCAGGTGTGTGTGTGTGTGTGTGTCCACTGCCCTGTGTGTGTGTGTGTGTGTGTGTGTGTGTGTCCACTGCTCCAGGTGTGTGTGTGTGTGTGTGTCCACTGCTCCAGGTGTGTGTGTGTGTGTGTCCACTGCTCCAGGTGTGTGTGTGTGTGTCCACTGCTCCGTGTGTGTGTGTGTGTGTGTGTGTCCACTGCTCCAGGTGTGTGTGTGTGTGTGTCCACTGCTCCAGGTGTGTGTGTGTGTGTGTCCACTGCTCCAGGTGTGTGTGTGTGTGTGTGTCTGTGTGTGTCCACTGCTCCAGGTGTGTGTGTGTGCACTTGGATGGGTCAAATACAGAGAACACATTTCACTGCTGGTTATTCTCTGTATAATTGTGTATGTGACTAATTAAAAATCAAAACATACTTTTTTTTTAAACCGATATCCGATTATGGTAAAATGCTTAAATGAAGCCTCGTGTACTGTAGCTGGACTGTAATCTCCTGTACTGGTCATAAAACAAGACCGAATGGCTTCTGTGTGGCACAGCGGTGCTTTTCTCCGTTACGCAGAGGCGGACAATGTACACAACTTACAATAACGTTTGCCATTTGAGTCCAAACACTGCTTCCTCTTTGGCTCTTTTAAAGAAGATGAATTAATAAACGTATATCTTGTTCTTTTGGACTGGATCTTGAGGAAGGTTCACAATCTCTAAAATCATTAACTCTCCAGTAATAGCAGGCGTTGTGTAATCGTGGACACTGGAGAAGTGCATGTGGGTAGAAGCCTACAAGATGATTGTGTGTCCTCCACTCAACGGAGAGTGAAAGTTCATGTCTTTATCCCCATAAGCCAGTAAATGATCTGGAACGAATGGGTTTTGTGACTGCGTTGTGCAGAAATTGGTATATTTTTGTCTGTGAACTCTGCTTAACCTTTATGCTAATTAAAAGCTTTAATCATCACAATCAGTAGCGGCTTTACATGTACTTCCGGTTGAGGCCTGTGCTACACACAATCGAATTGTTTTCTACAGTAATTGAATAGTGAAGATTTCATTCACTTACGCTTCTGAAGCTGAACTGTGCTGAGACTCTTCTGCTCTTGGTTTAGGATCCAGTGTCCAGTGCTTCTGCTCGTGTAGTGGTTTTAGATCAGAGCTATAACAGGGTTGTAGGTTTGAATCTTAGAATAGCACGATGTACGTTTACAGCTGTTTTCACACTAGGTGTGATTTGCATGGTGTGAAGCTGAGTTTCATTACAGTATACTCTCCTCCCAGGCCCGAGGAAGGCTTGCAATAAAAAAAAAAAGGAATGCATTGCAATTTTAAAGATGACATGAAAAATTACCTTATTTATATAAATTATTCTTGACTTATTGTGCACAATTTATTATTGGCGCTTATTCCTAAAGAAAAAGGTGTTTTTCATATTTAATCAGTCATCATTTTATCTTGTTTTGCCTCTTACATCTTTTTCCTTTTGATTTCACTAAACATTCAGCTTGATATAAATATATTATAAATTAATATAAATTATATCTCATATATATATATATATATATATATATATATATATATATATATATATATATATATATATATATATATATATATATGAATTAATGATTGAATCATATCAATATTTATTTAAATATAAATATTCAAGTGTTATTTTTAGTTTTTTGTTTTGTTGAAGTGATATTGATGTGACATACAGCCAAGTATTGTGACCCATGCTCGTAATTCATGCTCTACATTTACCCATTCAAGTGCACACACACACCGTGAACACACACACACACAGCAGTGAACACGAACACACATACACACCGTGAACACACACACACACACGCACACCGTGAATGCACACACACAGCAGTGAACACACACACCGTGAACACACACACACAGCAGTGAACACACACACAGCAGTGAACACACACACACACACACACACACACAGCAGTGAACACACACACATTCCGTGAACACACACACATTCCGTGAACACACACACACACTGTGAACACACACACACACACACAGCAGTGAACACACACACACACACACCGTGAACACACACACCGTGAACACACACACACAGCAGTGAACGCACACACACACCATGAACACACACACACATTCCGTGAACACCTGGAGCAGTGGGCAGCCATTTATGCTGCGGCTCCCGGGGAGCAGTTGGGGGTTCGGTGCCTTGCTCAAGGGCATCTCAGTCGTGGTATTGAGGGTGGAGAAAGCGCTGTACATTCACTCCCCCCCCTACAATCCCTGCCGGCCCGAGACTCAAACCCACAACCTTTCGATTACGAGTCCGACTCTCTAACCATTAGGTCACGACTTCCAGAAGATGAATACTACTCCAACCACATGGCTGCATTTTACTACACAACTACCACTTTTTACAATCCTGTTTTTATATATATTATACATATATAAAAAAAATGTTTTTAAGTTTTTTACGACTACTTTGCTGTGTCTTTGATGGAGTGGTGTTGTAATAATAGTAGCTGTGCTGGTCAATAAAGCCGATCATATTCATAATGAATGTACAGATGGATATTGTATTGTATTGTAAACACAGTACTTCCAGCTAGAGGTCTGCACGGGCTCAAAACTGAAGCCCGAACCCGGCCCGTACCCGAGATCGTCTGACCCGACCCGACCCGAGCGGCACAGTTCAATTTAGAGCCCGAACCCGACCAAAATCCCCCCACAACGAATAACTAAAAAAGGAAAAAGGTTGCATTTCACGATTGCATGCAAAGAACGGATTAATCAAGGCTCTGCCATTTCACAAACATTTACCAGTTATGAAAGTTTGTGAACATCAGGTCTGTGTCGATACATTCTGCAGAGTTTATGAATTTTGTATGGACAAGAAGATGATGACCGTGCAAATTATGGTCATTTTTTGTCAGTTAAGGCTCGTTAGCATTCTGTCTACTTTAAATCAGACATAAGCTCTTAAATAAGATTGTATTTATTTGAATGAATTAATCATTTATTTGAGAGCGAGCGAGAGAGAGAGAGAGAGCGAGAGACCGAGGAAAGTTGCGCGTGCATGTGAACCTGCGTCTGCACGTCTCTCTCTACAAGCAATGAGGCTTAGTTACTTCAAAAACAGCGATTTTGCCGCCTCATTGCAGATAAATATAATGTTGTGACTTCGGAGTCAGTAGCCTGTCGAAGCTATTTTACTAATAAAAGTTTCCGTGCTGTTTGTGCGCGATCTCTGATATGTGTGCGCGTGCGTCTATGAAAGCAGCGAAGCCTCTGCATATAGTTTTGGTTTAGCTACAAACCCGAACCCGACCCGAGCCCGAAGCTATCCATTAAACATTAACCCGAAACCCGAAAGTATTTCGGGACCCGCGGGTTCGGGTCAGGTAGCAGACCTCTACTTCCAGCACCTTTTGTTCCCGGGTCAGTGGCTGCTTGTGTGTCAGATGTCTGCTGACTCAGTAGTGTGTGTTATATGCAGGTGGTCGCTGTATGTGTGTGTGCATGATGAGCAATGCTGCCAGACGTTGAGCTGTCGTCCCATGATGCCGAAACTACCTCCAGCAGCGCTAACATGTGTTTGCGATGGTAAACCGGTGTGACACACATGTGCACGCTCAAGCATGCCGGGAACAACACACAGGATAGACTTTGTGAATGGGAAGGGCCTGTATTTGGCATAAAAGTATATAATTTTACACACACTACTATCTGTAAGTGATTGTCATCCATTATGTGCATGAGAAAATAAATGATTCCTCGTGTCACAGCATTGTGGGGTTATTTTTTATTTGGTTATATTTTGTTTTTTATGAATATTTATTTGGTTTACTTATTTTTGTATTTGGCTATTTGTTTTTACATCATATTGTTATTTTATATTTATACTATTATTTCCCCTCATCTATCTATTTATTTATTTATGTATTCATCATGCATGCATTAATTCATGCATTCTTTGAATTATTTGCATTTTTACATTTTCTTTTTTTGCATTTGAGCAATGCTTTCTTTTATTAAAATGCTTTCTACGATCCAAGTTTAATATTCAGAGACGAGTTTAAGCAAGCCGTTTGTAGGTTTCCCTCAATCATTGAGACCCCACAGGTTGGTAAATGGATCACAGAGTTAAAGGGTTTGTTTTGTAGCCTAACAGTTGAAGATGCAGACAGGTACGTTAAAGATTGTGGGTTCAAACTGTTAGGGGAGTTTGAAACACTATGTAGTTTTGATTATTATTATTATTTATTAAATATGCTGGTCACTCAGTATTGTGCCAGTAGATGAGGGAAAGGACAGTCAAGCTCCAAAATGAATAAAACAAACACGCTATATATCTAGTCCACTTGACTCGTATGCTAATATTCATTTATCACTCAAGAATTTAGAATAGAATTTAGAAGACTTAGGAACTTAAGTTACTTAAATGATGTTCAGAATTTCTTATTTTTCAAGTCAAGCTGGTTTGATTGAGACGAGGCTGAATAAATGAGGACAGAACTGTATCTTTTGGGTTAACTAATCTTTAAGTCACTTTTGTCCGCTGATGACCCTCTCTTGACCTGCACAGGCGGTCAGGCTTTAATCTGCTCCGTTCTGTCCACAGATAAAGCAGGTAAATGCCGGGCCTGCTGAATGAAGGCGAGCAGAAGCACGTGGACATCAGAGGTTCTGTCTAACTCATGATGCCGTCGTCCACGCAGAAGGGAGGACAGAAAGACCCCGAGTCGGCCAACCTCTTTTTCAAAGATGACCCGGAAGAAGTCTTCTGCGACCTGCACGAGATCGGCCATGGGAGCTTCGGAGCAGTGTACTTTGTGAGTATGGACTCTTTTCACAAGACTGTGATGACGCGTTTCAACGATCATGAGCATCGTAAATCCTCAAAAGATTTTTTATTCAAAATGATGCACGAAATAAAACTGCTGCTGTGTGTAAGCATGCATACATCGGTGCTCTTTTAGATGCGGGAGTCTCTTGTATCATCACAAACTCATAAATACAAGGCACTCGAGTAGTGTGGAAAAATAAAAAGCCTTTATTCACATAGCTTTAAAATGTAAAAACAACACATTTGTGCACTGCAGTGCAGCTAACTCGCCTTCATCAGGGTGTCGATTTATTTATTTAATGTATGTACATTGATAACACTAATTTGTATTATATCACTTTTGCATCAAGAGTGAACGCTGAAGCGAGGGTGTTTCTAAAGCAGCGTCTGTAGGAGGAACGGTAGATTCGACATCGCTCTCTCTTCTATCAGTCTCTCTCAATATTTTTCCTTTTATTGAAAGTCAAGAAAACACTATCATGGAGTTTTTTATTTTGCTATTTAAGCAAATATGAACGCAAAACGTATATATTTGTGGTTCTCTCCCATTCACTGCTCTTGAAGTTAACCCATGACGACTTCTGCTGCAGAGAAAGGTCCATTGAAAAGTTATAGTGCATCTGTTACTGGAAGGGGGACTGTGATGATGTCGTTGATGATGTCGTTGATGATGTCGTTGATGATGTCGTTGATGATGTCGTTGATGATGTCGTTGATGATGTCGTTGATGATGTCATAGATGATGTCATAGATGATGTCATAGATGATGTCATTGAGGATGTCATTGAGGATGTCATTGAGGATGTCATTGTGGTATTTGCATGTACACTGCCGTTCAAAAGTTTGGGATCAGTAATATTTGTAATTTTTTTTGTAAATAGTCTCTTCTGCTCATCAAGGCTGTATTTGTTTAATACCAAATACAGAAAAACAGTAATATTGTGAAATATTATTGCAATTTCTAATATTGGTTTCCTGTTTTAATCTACTTTAAATATAATTTATATCTGCGACTGTATTTTCAGCATCATTACTCCAGTCTTCAGTGTCACATGATCTTCAGAAATCATTCTCATATTTGCTGATTGATTATGAGTGTTGAAACTGTTGTGCTGCTTCATATTGTTTTTGGAAACTGATACTTTTTTTTATTTGATTCTTTGATGAATATAAAGTTAAAAAGAAAAGCATTCAGAATAGAAATCTTTTAATAATATAAGTCTTTACAATTGCTTCTTATCCATTTAACACATCCTTGCTGAATGAAAGTATTAATTTCTTTTCTTTTAAAGAAAGAAAAGATGTACTGACCCAAAACATTTGAATATAGGGTATACTGTAGCAAAAAATGTATATTTTGAATAAACACGGTTCTTTTTAACATTTTATTTAACAAAGAATCCTGAAAAAGTATCACAGGTCCAAAAATATTAAACAGCACAACTGTTTACAACATTGTTTATGAATCAGCATATTAGTATTCAGATTTTTGATTAAGCATATTATATTTCTGAAGATCATGTGACACTGAAGACTGCAGTAATGATGCTGAAAATACAGCTTTGCTTCACAGGAATACATTATATTTTTAAGTATATTAAAATGGAAAACTGTTGCAATATTTAAAAATATAATTTTTTTCTGTATTTTTGATCAAATAGAAACAAGGCTTGATGAGTATAAGAAACTTCTTTTAAAAAAAACATAAAAATATTACTGATCCCAGTCTTTTAAATGGCAGTGTATTTGTAACCTCTATAGATCTATTCTTTTCAAGCTCAGCTAACTTCGAGTAATATTTTTCTCTTTCTAAGTTCTGTAGAGGACGAAAGACACATGGAGACGTCAGAGACCAGAATAGCTTTTAATACCGAAGCTCGATGAGGCTTTCTCTTATTCTCCCCGTCAGTCAGTTCTTAACTGAAGTTAAACTTGGAGCCCGTCATTTGGTTTTCGAAACGTCACCACAGTGCAGCGGTTCTGTCAAATACAAGAACTGCAGCCTCATGACCAGTTCTTCTGCATTTCTTAATCTCGGCACTAATAGCATAAAGCCTTTGAATCCAAATCTGTTGCTCTCCTCCCTCCTCCCTCCCTCTCTCTCTCTCTCTCTCTCTCTCTCTCTCTCTCTCTCTCTCTCTCTCTCTCTCTCTCTCTCTCTCTCTCTCTCTCTCCTCTCTCTCCTCTCTCTCTCTCTCTCCCTCTCTCTCCTTCTCTCTCTCTCTCTCTCTCTCTCTCTCTCTCTCTCTCTCTCTCTCTCTCTCTCTCTCTCTCCCTCCCTCTCTCTCTCTCGCCTCTCTCTCTCTCTCCTCTCTCTCTCTCTCTCTCTCTCTCTCTCCTCTCCTCTCTCTCTCTCTCTCGCCTCGCCTCCTCTCTCTCTCTCTCTCTCTCTCTCCCTCCTCTCCTCTCTCTCTCTCCCGCCTCGCCCTCCTCCTCTCTCTCTCTCTCTCTCCCTCTCCCTCTCTCTCTCTCTCTCTCTCTCTCTCTCCTCCTCTCTCTCTCTCTCTCTCTCCCTTGCTCTCCTCTCTCTCTCTCTCTCTCTCTCTCTCTCTCTCTCTCCCTCTCTCTCTCTCCCTCTCCCTCTCCCTCTCCTCTCCTCTCTCTCTCTCTCTCTCTCTCTCTCTCTCTCTCTCTCTCTCTCTCTCTCTCTCTCTCTTGCATGTGGACTACCCATCCAGATGTAGGGCTGGTCTCAAGGGTAAAGAATAACGAGGAGACGCTGGTTTACATTGATGCTGTTATTCAGCAAGGACACATTAAGTAACATTTATTAAAAAATAAAATAATAAATACTCATCAAACTCTAACTGGCCTTTGCTAATTTTACATAACTTAAGTAGATTTTACTTAATTTCATACTTAAATTTACTTAAAAATGTTTTTAAAAAATAGTCAATTTTTCCTTGTGTTTTCAGTGTAGAATCTATGATGATGATGATGATGATGTCATTGTGGCATTTACATGAAATCATCTATTCAAAAGTTTGTGATAGTAAGATTTTTAAGAAGTTTTTCAGAGTGCATTCTCTTTTGCACCGATACAAATTATACTAAATTTAAAGTAAATGGTTGCAAAGTTAGTCAACTAAATGTATTTAAATGTAGCTAAAATAAATTGATTGCAACCACTTACTTTAAACAATTCAGTGAATCATGTTTTTCAGTGTGCACATCAATGCTGCATTTATTTAATCAGAAATACAGCAAAAAAACTAAGTTATTTTTATCAAAAAGTCTTGACAAATGTATCATGGTTTCCAAAATAATAAGCGTCACAACTGTTTTTAACATCGATAATAATCAGAAATGTTTCTTGAGCAGTAAATCAGTATATTATTATGATTTCTGAAGATCATGTGACACTGAAGACTGCAGTAATGATGCTGAAAATACAGCTTTTATCACAGAAATAAATTACTTGTATATAATTTTTTTTTTCTTTGTTGTAGTTCACAATATTACTTTTTTAAAGACCTTGGAACAACATCGTTTAATTGCAATATAATCATTGCAGTTAATAGTGTTCACAGTCTGTTTGATTACGTGTAATTTATAACTAACTGAATTATATTTACTGTACATTTCTGTCATAGTCACCACTAATAACCTACTCCTGAATATAATGTAGAAACGTAACATTTTCTGTAAAGCTGCTTTGCAATGATTGGTATCGTGAACATAACTATACAAATAAACACTATGAATATGACCATCTTTTTTACATTTTCAGTATTGGTTTAACTAGGACGATAATGGAAACTGATAATATTGAGGCTTATTTTTTCAAGTTGTATGAAATACTAAAAAGATTTCTGCTGTACCTTTTGAATAAAAGTAGCAAAAGCCAAAAATAGTATAAATGATTTCTGTTTTGCTTCCCTGCAGGCCCGAAACTCCTTTTCCAACGAGGTGGTGGCCATTAAGAAGATGTCCTACAACGGCAAGCAGACCACCGAGGTGCGAGGCTAACCTTGTTATCATCAAACTGTGTATTTGAACGTGTTGCTGTGTTAGTCTCCATATAAAGCCGTTCTGTATTCAGTGTTCAGCAAACCTTCTTCTAGTGTCCTTGAACGTATGCAGAACGACGTGTTTGACAATATTGTGTTTAAAGAAATAGTTATTGGCATCTGTAGAATATCGGTAGAAACCAAAAGTACAGTGTGTGTTTCTTTGGGTTCAGAAATGGCAGGACATCATTAAAGAGGTGAAGTTTTTGGAACAGCTCCGGCATCCAAACACCATTGAATACAAAGGCTGCTACCTGAAGGACAACACTGCATGGGTCAGTACAGCCGCTGAGAGCGACGCAAACCACCGCCGTTTTAACACAACTATTATTTACTGTACTCTGAGTTTGAGATATTTTCAAATGACTACATATTTCTTTCTCTCCTTTTTTTTGACATATATTTACCTTTTTATTGTTATCATTAATGGCAATGTTTACATACTGTATCTGTATAGATTATATATTACAACTATAACTTATTATTTAGTGCTGTCAAACTATTAATCACGATTAATCACATCCAAGATACAAGTTTTTGTTTACATAATATATGTGTATTTTAAAGACACACATACAGCGTATACTTTGAACATATTTACATGTATTTATGTGTATATATTAATATATAACACGTATATTATGTAAACAAATGTTTATTTTGGGTGTGATTAATCACGATTAATCGTTTGATCGCACTATTATTATAACTTGTTTATTTGAATCACATTTTTCTTTTGTTTTGGTGTATTTCTTTGTTTTTCCACTATGTCTCATTTCAATAAAATAATGATAATAAAAGAGAGAGGGATATAAATGGAGTAATGCATTTGTGAACCGAGGGAACGGCAGTAACTGCATTGAGTTAATTCCCAGAATTCCCTGGGGTGGCCATGCCTCCTTTTCACAGTATCCTCGTCTGCTTTCTTTCATTCAGCTTGTGATGGAGTATTGTCTCGGCTCTGCTTCAGACTTGTTAGAGGGTGAGTTCACACTTGAACAGCACACTACGCACACTCTCAAGTATGCATGTACAGTGCAGACACACACCCACTGCAAGCACTGAATGCATTCACACGCAGAGCTGTCATGTGTTTTTATTCAGCCACATCTCAGACGCTTTATAAAGCCCATTGTGTTTTATTACAGTGTCACTACCCAAGTGCCATTGCGTCCATGTTTTTGTTTCCTTCAGATGTTGTCATGGAAACACGCACAGCTTTAGTGATAGACTGTTGGTTTTGATCATCCGTATGTGTGTGTGTGTGTGTGTGTCTGTGTGTGTGCCTGTCTGTCTGTGTGTGTGTGTGTGTGTGTGTGTGTGTGTGTCTGTCTCTGTGTGTGTGCCTGTGCCTGTGTGTGTGCCTGTGTGCCTGTGTGTGTGTCTGTCTGTCTCTGTGTGTGTGTGTGTGTGTGTGTGTGTCTGTCTGTCTGTCTGTCTCTGTGTGTGTGTGTGTGTGTGTGTGTGTGTGTGTGTGTGTGTGTGTGTGTGTGAGAGAGAGAGAGAGAGAGAGAGAGAGAGAGAGAGAGAGAGAGAGAGAGTGTGTGTGTGTGTGAGAGAGAGAGAGTGTGTGTGTGTGTCTGTGTGTGTGTAAAAGAGGAATTTAGAAATTCCAGTTAAACTTTGCCATGTTGTCACTGTATAACTAATTCAGTCTGCATCGGTTTAATCCAAGGCCGTGTTTTAATCCAGTTCTCAGTCCTTGTCTCTGGATCAGGTACCTGACAGGTGTAGTGTCAGTTCGCTAAGCGTCCAATGACTCTTTTTGAAACATTTTTTTTTAGCTCCTTGTAACAACACCACCAAATGTTGCAATGCTGTTTTGCACATGTTATTGAGCAAGCTGCTTTTATTATTTTTTTTATCCAGTTCAC
The DNA here is from genome assembly GCA_027564155.1 of Gymnocypris eckloni scoliostomus. NCBI lineage: Eukaryota > Metazoa > Chordata > Actinopteri > Cypriniformes > Cyprinidae > Gymnocypris > Gymnocypris eckloni. Next base: position 28,247,631 of record CM050414.1, read on the forward strand.
AAGAAACCCCTTCAAGAGGTTGAAATTGCTGCCATTACCCATGGTGCCTTGCTAGGACTGGCGTACCTACATTCCCATAACATGATCCACAGGTGAGTCGCCGTTTAATGACGTCCGTTCACACCATGTCATCTTCCTCTGTGTGCGTAAATGAGAGATATCTATATCTGATAGCAAATTGCTTTACAGCTTGTGTTTTATGTGCTTATGTGCTTACCATAAAGCAGTGCTGTTTTCGTTTCCCCAAAGCTTTGTTTGCAGTGACTGTATATACATTGCAATTAAAAAAAATTCCCAAGCATCGGTCTGACTAGAATGATTGGAAATTAATTGCATTAATAATTTGTTTAATTTCTAGTGTGTACTCGTCAGGTTTTAAAACAACAAATCGTGATGATTAAAGTAAAGTACTATCTATATCATCACATCATTTATTCAGCATGCTTGAACTGCTTTACAGCACGAGTGTTGAGTTCTTATCTGTGCTTCCAGTAATACAGTGCTGTTTATACTTTTGTTTTAAATTCCTCCATCAGATCTCAAACTTGCATAAAACAGCTTAAAATTCAAATATTGTGTAAAATCTTAGAAAGTGCTTGTTATTGATGTGAGGTGGTTGTTTTTCATTACTACGGTTTTGCTTTTAAAATACGTTGATCTTGCCATAAAAATAGCCATAGATGCTGGTATGGCTGTAAAATAAACAAATAAATAAATAAATGCTTTTATTGCCTCCAACACTGGTCTGACCAGACTATTTATATTCAATAACAAAGCCTACTTTGAATATCAAAAGAGCTTTTTTTTTTTTCAGGTTTAGTGTGTGCTCTTTGATTTCAGGGTTTAAAGTACTAAACTAAAGTACCATTATAGTTGAAGCACCAATGACGTATATATATATATATATCAGCATGATTGCATGTGTCTTTATACTGTTTATTGAGCATGCTTTATTTAAATGCTTTACAGCATGCACGTTATGTGTTTTATTAGCTTCCAGTGCTATTTTTACTTTCATTTTCTCCCTGCAAAGTATATTTTATTTCACCTGAGACACTCTTTCATTGCATAACATGGTAATCTGATACTACAGTGGGTCTGTCTGTCTGTGATTGTGTTTAGAGACGTGAAGGCTGGTAATATCCTTCTGACCGAGCCCGGTCAGGTCAAACTGGCTGATTTTGGCTCCGCTTCCGTTGCCTCTCCTGCCAACTCCTTTGTGGGAACCCCATACTGGTCAGTATCGCAGACATTGGCGTTCAGGAAGATGCTCCAGGGTTAATTAGACCGTTGTGTGTGTTTCTCTACCACAGGATGGCTCCAGAAGTGATTTTGGCTATGGATGAGGGTCAGTATGAGGGGAAGGTGGACATCTGGTCTCTGGGGATCACTTGCATAGAGCTGGGTGAGTGTCTGAATTTAATATTTCATCCATGTTTCTGGATGGTCTGAGCCAGTGTGTCCACTACAGTAAGCAGACGTTTAGAAGCCGTTGTGTGTTGTTACACTAAAACCACTAAAGCTGATGACGAGTTCAACCAAAAGGTCGTGAATTTGCAAGGCTGACCAACAGAAAGCTGCTTGGGTTGAAAGAGACTTTGTATAAGCAGTGTTTCATACATTTGTTACGATGGAAAATGGACCCGTTTTTTTTACTGTGAAATTTTCTCTAAATTTTACTCGTAATTCTATATGACTGTGCTCTTTGTATGTTGTGTTTAATACAACATAAATTAAACACAGTGGATGAAAATGATTATTACCATTATCTACTATTGTAGTGGATCGATATATAACTCTTCCATTTGACTGTTTTGGAGTGAAAATACATTTTTCATGTGTACAGTGTGCACAAAACAATATCCCAGAATTGGAAAGTCATTTTTTTCACACTGGATAACTGTCATGTACTTCCTTGCGGAGTACATACTTCTAATATGTGCAATATGCAAGTAGCATATTACTCAGATGACACACACTTGTGATTTTGAACACACACTCTTTAAAAATGAAGGTTTCAAAAGGTTCGCTGCAGGTTTTCACAGCAATGCCGTAAAACAAGGATAGGCAACTTCTGTCCTGGAGAGCTTAGCTCTAACACTAATCAAACACAGCTGAAGAAGCTAATCAATGTCTACAAGATCACTAGAAAGTTACAGGCAGGTGTGTTTTATTAGGGTTCGAGCTAAACTCTGGAGGATCCCGGCCCTCCGGGACAGAAGTTGCCTATCCCTGCCATAGAAGAACCTTTTTTGGTTCCCCAAAGTACCTTTCAGTGAACGGTTCTTAGAAGAACTTAGTGTAAAGAATATTACTAATTATCTATGAAACCAATTTTTCCAATAAAAAGACCCTTTGGTGCAATGCAAATGTTCCATGCATGTTAAAGTTTCTTTGTGGAACCATCACTGCCAATAAATAACCTTTATTTTTAAAGTGTGCTACTCCTAATATTGCACGCTATACAAGACGAACTGGGATTTAGTCTAAATATTGAAGTTTGAAATAACTCTGCTGCTGATTAGCATATGTACATATGCATTATATTTATTCACAATCTATGCAATATGTCAGAAAAGTTCTGTTTGAGAATTCTTACACCTCGGCTGTTTTCTAGCTGAACGCAAGCCTCCTCTCTTCAACATGAACGCAATGAGTGCCTTATACCACATCGCCCAAAACGACTCTCCCTCCTTACAGTCCAATGAGTGGTGAGTGTCCTTCCACACAGTCACTGAACACAAGCTGATTCACTCGTGTATATATACTCCTACTCGTCAAGCATATATATATCCTCTCTCAACCACGCTCTCCTCTCACACTTTAACTCTTATTCAATAACCCTGACCCCAACGGTCAGTTCCTGATCTCGTGTTTTATTACACAAGCAAGCTTTCAGTGCCTCTCAACTCTCTGACCTGCTGCAAAATCAAAGTCTGCTGGTCTTTAGATCTGGAAATCGAAAGGCTGTCTGAATGAGCCAGAATGTTGTTGAGGGTGTAAAAGTTACTTTGGTGACCCACTTTTATTGTTTTCACAGTTATGTGTGAAACACATCCTCCATATTCACAGAGGAGATATGGTTTTTACACACAGATATGTTTTTGACGCGCACACACACACACACACACACACACACACAGACTCACTCACTCACTCACTCACTCTCACACGCACGCACGCACACACACACACACACACAGACTCACTCACTCTCACACCCACACACAGACTCAGACTCACTCACTCACTCACACACGCACACACACACACTCACACTCTCACACACACACACACACACAGACAGACTCACTCACTCACTCATGCGCACACACACACACACACACACACACTCACACGCACACACACACACACAGAGACTCACACACACACACACACACACAGAGACTCACACACACACACACACACAGACTAACTCACTCACTCACTCTCCACGCACACACACACACACACACACACACACACACAATTTACACTACCTTTCAAACGTTTAGGGTCAGTAAGAGTTTTTTTTAAGTTTCTTGTGTTCATTAAGGCATGTTCATATAGACATGTAAATATTTTCAAAATATATACTGTAAGTGTGTGTATTTATATATACATAATAAATATACACAAAACACATACACATACATTATGCAAACAAAAACGTATTTTGGATGTGATTAATTGTTTTAATATAAAATACAGTAAAAACAGTCATATTGTGAAAAATTATTACAATTTAAAATAACTGTTTTCTGTTTCAATAGTTTTTAAAATGTAATTTATTCCTGATGCAAAGCTGTATTTTCAGCATCATTACTCCAGTCTTCAGTGTCATGCAATTCTTCAGAAATCATAATAATATTGCAAGAAATACTTATACATTTTGATATGTGTACTGCTGAATATAATATATATATAAAATTAAATTATTTATTTCTTTGACCAAAAAACAGTCGTGTATAAGAACGGTTTATGCTTGTATAAGAACTTTTATTAACATGTAACACATTCAACAGGTTGAGTTTATGTTGACTGTAAATACTTCTTCAAACATGTAATTTACCGTGGTGGCCAAAAATATTACAACACCTGACAGATCTGAAAATATTGACCTTTTTTGCCTCCAAAACATGATTTAATTTCATAATGTTCATGACACATGCAGATGGTGTCTCTGAGCGTTACAAATATCAGATGAAGTGAGTCGTTCTGTTTTTATCCATTTAACTTTAATATTTGGTATGTCCAGCTTTTGCAGTGATTACAGCAGCACATCTCTGGAATAGTGTCAGTATATGTCCAGAGAACTTCAACACTAATGTTATACAATGCCTTCTGAAACTGTATGTACAATAGATCAGTTTATTTTCCATCTTGCTCGTTGAGGTCTGGACTTTTATAGGGTCAGTCCATCATTTTAATGTCCAGCAGATTCCTTCCATCCAGCAATAGTTCGTTTTATGGGTATTGTATCGGCCAATTCAACAAAAACAACTGAAACCTCTTAAATATGCCAAGTGTCCTAACGATTTTGGCCACCGCTGTATTTGTACATTAAGTATCTTATGAAAGTGCATAATACTGTAGTTTGTGTTTGTGAAGGTCGGATGCATTCCGGAGTTTCGTTGACTACTGCCTACTAAAGATTCCTCAGGACAGACCCTCCTCAGCTGAACTCCTGCGGGTGAGTAATCGCATGCACACGATGCTCACATATGTTTCATAAGTCAATCATAAGCATTGCTCGTGGAAGTTCAAGCACGACTTCTGAGTGCCCACACACTACTGTTAATTCAGTCCCGTTCTCGAACACACTTGCTGGAGGAAGGTAAAACACTCACACGTGGATTGTTACGTTTAGGGTTGGTGATGTACATTTATGCAGCTTAATCTCACGTCGTGAGACGTTTAACAGGAGATGGTCCGGTCTACATTACAGCTGATAGAGACACTGAAAGAGACTGTCTGAGATATAAAGTGCTCATCCAGAGTTTTAGTTTTTATAGTTAATGAGCAGGTTTATCAGAAACGGATACAGTCGTAATAATAGACTAATTGCTTAGCAGTCTTCAAGAGCGGTTGCTTGAAAAGATTTCTTGAGTTGCATTTCAGGAATGTGTCATATTCATAAATTGTCCAATTCATAATAAAGTACGTACACTACATATGTTTTTTCTTTTAAAGAAATTAATTATTTTATTTATCAATGATTCATTAGAATGATGAAAGATGATAGTTTAACATTGTGTAAATTACAAATAAATCAAAATAAACGCTGTTCTTTTGAACTTTCTATTAAAAAAAATTATTCTGAAGAAAAAAGAAATCATGTTTTCCACCAAAATATTAATCAGTGCAACTGTTTTTAATATTGATACCAGTAATAAATGTTTCTTGAGCATTAAATCAGCATATGAGAATGATTTCTGACACTGAAGACTGAGTAATGATACAGCGCTGCGTCACAGAAATACATTTCATTTTTAAATCTATTCAAAATAAAGCAGTTTATTTAAATTGTAATAAGATTTGACAATATTACGGATTTTATCCAGTGCTGTCAAACGATTAATCACATCCACACAAAACAAAACAAATAGCATAATACATGTGTTTTCTGTGTATATTTATGTATATATATAAATACACACACATACAGTATATATTTTGAAAATATTTACGTCTAAATGTATTTTTATATTTAATATATAAAATGTGTGTGTGTATGTATACATAATAAATATGCACAGTACACATCCAGATATTATATAAACCAAAACGTTTATTTTGGATGTGATTTAATCGTTTGACAGCACTAATTTGATCTCATATGCAGCCATAAACGTTTAATATCTGGCAAGCGTTTGAAGTGTGGTGTACATGTTTCTGTGAGAGGACGTTTAGCAGGCACTTCTTTGTTTTCAGGTCATCTGAAGTGCGTTTAACTAGTGATATGTTTGTAGCACAGGACATCTGCTGTCCACTTGATTACAGCGTAACGCATGCCCACACGTTCCTAAACCCCCGTTCACCATGTGTAATGCGTTAAAAACGTCAATAGCTGCACTTTCACAGAGATAAAGACGTGCATTTGGTGAGTTCACTTCCTGTTTGCCATATCTGTACTTCCTGCTGTCATGACAGACTTACTCATCCATCCCTGCTGACTCACACACACACACACACACACACACACACACGCGTTTTCATACGCACAGCCAAGCGCTCATCCCACGGAGCATGTCATTCTGCTGTTTTTCATTCGCTGTGCCAAACACATCCTTGGAGGGTTAATAAAAGCAGGAGGAATTTTCAATACGTAACTAATATAACCATGACTTTCTCTCAACCGAATCAGTGTAGGTGGACGTATTGCTGCGCGGTGACTAATGGTTGTGATATCATGCTGTGGTGGGAGGCGTATGGATTTAAATCATTACCAAAATAAATGTGTGATAGGTTATAGTGGTACAGTTGGGATATGGGCGATCGTTGGCTGCTCTGGATACGTGATCATTAAATGATGACCAGTGTGATTGGTTTGTTTGTTTGTTTGTGTGGGTGCATGTTACAGGTTACGGTTGATCTCATTGGTGGACGCAGGTAATCCTATTTAGCCCTGAGAGCTTAGTGTTGATGCTAGACACGCTTCAGATGGGATACGGGGGTCTTTTTGGCAAAAACACCACTAATAAGTTTATACTCATCTTAAAATTCTGAAGTTATAATGGAATAGTTTACTCATAAATGAAAGTTGGCTGAAAATGTGCTCACACTCAGGCCATCCAAGATGTAAAGTTTGTTCTTCATGGGAACAGATTGGGAGAAATTCAGCATTGCATCAATCGCTCACCAATGAATCCTCTGCAGTGAATGGGTGCCGTCAGAATGAAAGTCCAAAAAACATCACAATAATCCACACAACTCCAGTCCATCAATCAAAATCCATAACAGCATTGTTTGATTTAAGAAACAATCTCTTTATATTTTGGATGGCCTAATTTTAAGTCCTCAGTTTATATTAAGTGGCCTTAACTACAATGCACTTACATCTAAAAATCAAGTACAATGTACTTATTGCATTAATATTTTATTGCAAAACACTTTTTCTGCTATTGAGGTGGGATATGGGTAGGTTAGGGGCAGGTTTGGTGGTATGGGTAGGTTTAAGGGTAGGTTAAGGTGTCAACATTTAATTACAGATGTAATTACATGCAGGTATTTTTTTAATATAAGTACAATAAAAAAACATGTACACAATAAGTGCATTGGATCAAATGATTAATTTAAATGTAAGTACATAGTATTCAAGGCGACTTAAAGTGGAACCAATTTAACATTTTGGGTGCAGTATTCCTTTAATTTTCTTGAATATTTCTAATATTCGTGTATCTATAAGTCTTGAGGCTGTTCGGATCAAGCAGTCATGAGCGATAGTACATTTGTAAAGTTTAAAAGCAACAAAATGACCAAAGATGTCCATCTAGCGCACGAAGACTACGGGAAAACTGCATGGCCGATCCGCTTAGCAATGGCTACGTTTTCATCTCAAAAAGTCATCTTTTGTTTCAGTTTTGTTGGTGAATGTCCGCTTCATCCAGTGCTATTTGTTCTCTGTGTATCTTTCTGTTTTACTGACTGAGAAACCGCTTGAGATGATTCGGTGAGAGAACAAATGTGGATTGATTTAGACTGTTTTGCTAACTCGACTGTTTGGCCAATTCTCTAAAAAAGACTCAACATAACGATTCCTTCACTAATTACTGGCCTCACATCAAAAATGTGGTTCATGCAGAGGTTGAAAAAATTAATTTTGACCCAGTTTTGGTCTCTAATACCTCAAGACTGTCCTCCCAAGCTCCTTAAGACCGAAAAGAGGTCATTAATCTGAGTCTAGCGTTCATTTATTCGCTTCCCAACTGCGGTCTTAATCTCGCACGAGGTCTAAATCCACCTCCGATCTTGACCTACAGTGAATATCGCTCACGATCGGACAGAGCTGGCTCTCTGCAAGACTTCAGATTATGTCATTTCTTGCATTCAAACGGGATAATCCTGTAGATTAGTTTCCTCCGGTCAGTCACAGATGTCTGTTTAGAGCGGCGAATGCTTATCTGTGTTATCATCGGGAAGCCGAGCTGTTAGCTGTAACGGTCTTTGCCGGGGGTTAATGGTTGAGCCGTTTGCTTGACCCGCTTAAAGTAAATGTGTTGTCAAATTGAATTTGTGATTCCTTTCCAAATCACTCTGAGAGTGGGAACATTATCAGCTGTTATTGACACCAGGAAAAGGTGAACCAGTCCGCTTTGAGGCCTCCAAAAATCAGTTTAGAGCAGTTTACATTTAGTCAAATCACTGAAAAAGTGCGTTTGTTGACCGTTAACAAACATGTATAATTAACTAGTCCACCTTGAACAAGTTTGCATCATTGCTCACAAGTTTGGAGTTGGTATGATATCTCGTATGCTCACCAGGGATGCATTTATTTGGTCAAAAACACAGTAATAATGTGAAATGTTATTACAATTTAAAATAACTGTTTTCAATTTTAATATTTTAAATATAATTTATTCCCGTGATCTGCATTTTCAGCATCATTACTCCAGTCTTCAGTGTCACATGATCTTCAGAAATCATCTAATATGCTGATTTGGTGCTCGAGGAACATTTCTGATTATTATCAATGTTGAAAACTCTTGTGCTGGTTAATATTTAACAGTGGAAACTGTGATATTTCTTTGATAAATAGAAAATTCAAACAAAATGCGTTTATTTAAAATATTTTTGTTTCTAACATTATGAACGTCACTTTTGATCCACACTTGTTTAAGCATTTGTTTAAAAAATCACCCAAATTTCCGAATGGCAGTGTACAAGAATGGTTTGTGCTTTGGAGTAAACGATATGTTGTTAAATTAATAACATTTATTCACTTCAACAAATCCAAGAACAAAAAAATACTGAATCAGTCTATTTTAATAGGTTTATGAGAATGATGTATAAAAAGTTTTGAAAGTAGGTGCACAAGATCTTCACGATGCATGGTTCACAGGAAAAGCTGCTGTGAAGAGTCTCAGAACGAGGGTTTACGGTAAACGTTCAAGAGCAGCTGTTTCGAGGAATGGGACAGGAATTGATTTGGATTTTGGATTGTGCTTCTAACCGTCTTCTCCTAACATAAAACTGGCCCAGTTGAGTAATGGAAAAAACTGCATACGACCAATTAGTGTTCAAAGACTCGTGGTTTTGCGAACCCAGTTAAGATGCACACATGCAGCCACTTGAAGTCTCGAGTCGATTCGCTTTATTATATTTAAGTCCACATTTAGCCAGCCATGTCAGAAACCCTGCTCCATGTGGCACGTGTCCACTCGAGGCCACATTACACACGAGCACCCTCTAGTGAGCCAAGGACAAAGACCAAATGACGTAATTGGGAGCACAAGCGGAGTAATCTGGCATGCTGAGGGGATTGAGACGTGGGTTTATTTCGAGGCAGTTGAATTGCATCATACTTAACCCCCAAATGCTCCTGAAATATTTGCTGTTGTGAAATGAATGCAATTTGTGTGGTTTAAAACACGGGGCCAAATAAAAACACTTTCCTCTCAGCGATCCACTAATGAACTAAATAAAACGTAGAATCTGAGGGTTGCTGTTTATATATTTGATCACCACTGAAGCGTGGGTAAAATTGCAAACACATAATTAATTTCACAAATGCACTCTCTGTCCCTCTTTGTCCGTCCCAGCATGAGTTCGTGAGGAGAGAGCGTTCTCTACGGGTCCTCGTCGATCTGATCCAGAGGACGAAGGATGCGGTCAGAGAGCTGGACAACCTGCAGTACCGTAAAATGAAAAAAATCCTCTACCAAGAGAAACACAACGGCCCATTGGGGGAGTCTCAGGAAGAGGAGGAGGTGGGTACCGTAAATACTCTGAGAAGTGAGAGTCATACACACATGTTGACTTCATACGCTCCTGTGTGAGCTTCTCCGCGGTCGGCGTGCTTCCTGTTGTTGCATGTGGCTACGTGTTATACACGGCAGATTCGGCATTTAGGCAGCCACTGGTTTCTCTTTAAAAATGTCCTTTACGTGCTTTGTAACATCTGTTTCCAGTTTTCATAGAAATATGAGATTACAGATGATTTAGTGTCAGTCTGTTTATTTAATGGATGAATAGAGACCACAACTAGACTTAAGGGTACTAAACTTGACTACATTATAAATATATGTAAACGTGACGCTGGAGCACAAAAGCAGTCTTAAGTCGCTGGGGTATATTTGTAGAAATAGCCAACAATACATTGTATGGGTCAAAATTATTGATTTCTATTTTATGCTAAAAATCATTAGGATATTAAGTAAAGATCATGTTCCATGAAGATATTTTGTATATTTCCTACCATAAATATATCAAAACCTAATTTTTGTTTAGTAATATGCATTGCTAAGGACTTCATTTGGACAACTTTAAAGATGATTTTCTCAATATTTAGATTTTTTTGCACCCTCAGATTCCAGATTTTAAAATAGTTGTGTATCAGCCAAATATTGTCCTATCATAACAAACCATACATCAATGGAAATATTATTTATTCAGCTTTCAGATTATGCATAAATCTCAATTTTACAAAATTGACCCTTATGACTGGTTCTGCGCTCCAGGGTCACGCACTATACTGAATTGTCAACTAGAGTATATTGTACTAAACTGAGGGTATGTGATGCATACTAAACTGTACTATACTATACACAACCACAGTATATGATAAACAGTTACAGATATTTGCTGTACATTTATGTACTTAACCAAGATATACTATTGTTCAAAGGATAGGGTCAGTATTAAATTTTTTACTTTTGAAATAAATTAATACTTTTATTCAGCAAGGATGCATTAAATTAATCAGAAGTGAAAGTATAAATATTTACATTTACAAAAAAAATCTCTTTTGAATTCTATTCATTTAAAGAATCTGCTGAAAATTCAGCTTTGCATGCACAGGAATAAATTACGAACCCTGAACTTTTGATGCAATATAATATATTGAAATAAACACAAGATATAACTATACTAAACTCTCTCTTAGTTGCTTAGGTTGAAAACTTCTGCTAAATGCATAAATGCAAGAACCTACCGAACCGTAGTGAAGATATACTAAAGTGTGTATATATATATATATACCAAATTTGATACTATAATATACAGAAATGTATATCAATGGCTTTAACTGAACTATATATTTATGGAAGTATATACTGCAGACTGTACTGAATTACACCGAAAGTACATGGAATGATATATTTTCTTGAACTACACTAAAGGTGCCACTATTTTGAACTAAATTGAAGTATTAAGTGACTATGGTGTGAAGGTGTCTCTGTTCAACGAATACCTGCTAATACAGGCCTTGCAGTGAGACGTGTGATGTGCTGTCTGTAATTGAAATGATCATTTTGATCTTTTGCACAGGATGGAGATCAGGCAGGCTGTAAGATGAACAGTTTGGGCAGTAATCACTCCATCCCCAGCACCTCCGTGAGCACTGGCAGTCCGAGCAGCAGCGTTAACAGCCTGCAGGAGGTGCAAGACGAGTCCTGCTCCGAGCTGCACCACGACTACGACAGCACCCTTGAGTCTTCCACGCACCACAAAAAGGTCCCAAACACACACTGAAAATGCATTGCAGTCCTTTTCATTTAAATGCTTACCATGCTTGTGTAACGGATGTATGCCAGTAAGGGCTGTGTGTAAACCTCACTCGACTGACGCTAGAGGCTGTAGCCTTTAGCCTCCTTGGTAGAGCGCCCGCCTCCCGCGCCAGCATCCCAGGTTCGAGACCCGCTTGGAACACGAACGAGTTGTGGTGGTATGGACCCGGGAGGGGTTGTAACATTGGTGCCGTGACCCGGACGGGAGTGAGGTTTAGGGGGGTGAGTGCAGCGGATGTATGCCAGTAAGGGCTGTTGTGTGTAAACCTCACTCCCCTGATCTCAAAAAGAGGCGCTCTAGCGACTGACGCTAGAGGCTGTAGCCTTTAGCCTACTTGGTAGAGCGCCAGAATCCCGGGTTGGAGACCCGCTCGGAACACGAACGAGTTGTGTGGACCCGGGAGGGGGGGGTAACACTTGCATTGATGCTGACAAACAAAAATAGAACATATGCTTTCCAGTCCGTTCCTGGAAGTCATTTCCTATGATTTTCTCTCTCTGTCAAGCTCTTTAATTCTCAGAAGACCGGCTTGTTACAGTTTTAATGGTACACACAGTCTTTCAGGCCACAGAGAAGGTATACTTAAAGTTATTATTAGATTGAAGACGAAAAAGTTCAATGGCGTTCCTCTCCATCAAATATGCATACTTGTGCTTGGGACTACTATATGCTGTAAAGCTAGTACGTACTATAGGGACTAAACATTTAGTTTTTAGTGGTTACATTGTGCTTGTCTAACAACACTCAGGTAAGTTACTCTTGCAGTTGTTGTTAGTCAAAGGGTTCAAATATTTCACAAAATCACTGTTTTTACTATATGTGACCCTGGAGCACAAAACCAGTCTGTTATCAGTCTCTCAGTATTTGTCCTTTTATTGAAATCATGAAACCATTATTGTGGGAGTTTTTCTTTTGCTATTTGAGAAAATATTAATGCAAAACAATATATCTGTGGTTCTCTCCCATTCACTGCTCTCGAAGTTAACCCAACTATGACGACTTCTGCCGCTGAGATTCCTGGAAATGTGAAAAAAGTCCATTAGCAATTAAAGAATAAGCACTTAAGCAAAACACGTTCAGGTCTGAAGTGTAATTTTTGGTCTCACATTGTTCATCAGTTTTACTGGTTGGTCACTGTGTGAAGAATATTACCATCCTCACTTACATAAATTAACTATAGTGTCTTGCACCCACTACTGAAGTAATATCTAGCGTCTGAATATGTTTTGGTTTGACTGTAAGACTCCTGCTGCGGCTCTGGTAGGGGAAATGTATAGCTTGAAGAGAGTATGTTTTGATGTGCTTTTTGTCCTCAGGATCATCAGTTTATCCGTGATGACCCTCCTCATCGGGACCACCGCTCGGACCTGCGACTGTCCTCGTCGGAAAGAGCTCCGGCTCATAACTATAAAAACCGTGAGCGCTTCGCCACAATCAAGTCGGCTTCACTGGTGAGGAAAAAGAATGACATCATCCTTGCTCTCATCCCCCTCCTCTCCTGCTTTACTCTTTCTTTTTCTTGTCATCCCTTTGCTTTAATACACTGCGGTCATTTCTCTCAGTGGTCTTTGCCTCCTTCTTTTCCTGTTTAACCCTCTCTTTATTCGGGGGGGAAGACAAAAAGCATCTTACTTTTCTCTTTCACGTCTGTTGTCAAGGCAACATGATTCAGTCAATAGCCAGCTGCACTCCTCACACAAGTCATTGGTGTTGTTGTCTACTATTAGTTAATACGCTGCGATTCAACTCTAAAGGATATTCTTAGTCCTGTGGGTAAAAAAAGAAGCATAGGGTCAATGTCAGACACACATAAAGCATTTATTATGCAATTAAGCATGCAAAATAATCCATTGTGATACAACCACTTCCACCCTAATTGATGAATAAATGGGAGATCAAGGGCAGGCGGTGTAGTCGATCGCAGTATGCTTGGTTTAAATGATGATGTCACCTGTTTCGGCCCCGTTTCGCTGGAGCGTGAGCACCCTCTAGGGGCAGACAAGCGCGGTGGACTTTGTCTGGTACTACAGACACTCATCTATCATTTCAGATGATCACAAAGGAGTTTTAGTGGGTTTATGGGTATGGCGTATAATCCTGCTTTTTTTACATCGACTTGTTGGTGGAATCAAGTGTGCGCTGTTTCTTTATCGATATGGGTTTTGCGCTTGTATGGAAGGAGACTTAAGGATCTGGGCTGTGCAGGGAAAGAGACTCTCTTTGTGTTTCATATGAAAAGCCTTAGAGGAGGGGTGATGTGTAGAAGGAGAGAAGAGGGAAGACAAAAGACAGAAGGCGAAAGAGGAAAACATATGTGACCCTGGACCACAAAACCAGTCATAAGAGTCATTTTTTTTAAATTGAGATGTATGTATTATTTATGTATTGATGTGCCATCCTGGAGGAGTTGGCCTGCTTGTGCAAACTCTGTAGGGTCCAAGTATCGCCTCATGCATGCTACCAGTAGTGATACTGACTCTAGCCAAATGTAAAGCTAGTGAAAAACAGCCAGAAAAGATTTCGTAGGGACTAGGGAACAACAAATGTTAGTGGCCTCCACCTGTAACCACCTCCACCATTCCTGTTTTGGGGGTTGTCTCATTGTTGCCCATCTAGTGCACCTGTTAACACTAAAGCAGCTGAAACTGATTACCCCCCCTCCCCCGCTACTTAACTGACCAGATAAATATCCCAGGAGTTTAATTGACTTAATGCTACTCTGATTAAAAAGTTCCTTTAATTTTTTTGAGCAGTGTAGTTTATTGATATGCTTTTCTTAACTCGACTGCAATCTCATGTGGTATTTTTGACTAAGCTTGTTGCAATGCATTTCTGTGAGAGATGCATCAGCTGCCTTAGAAGGAATCCTAGAAGTCCATTTAGCATATATACAGTGTATGCTAAAAACTAATACAATTAAAATGCCTGTTGAACACTTTATCTCCACATGTGTCAGCTTTACACGGTCAGATTTGAATTTGAATTCTCATCTGTTGTTACACCTTTAGCGTATCTTTCACTCCTTCTTCCCGTTCTCGCTTTGCCGCCAGGGTTTAGTGCTATCACTTGCCCCTTCGGTGTGGCTGATGGGGGCATTTGGGCAGAAAGCGATTGGATTGGTGACTGCTGTTACAGTGGGGCTTCTGATTCAGGGCGATTAGGAAATTTCCCCTTCGACATGCGTCTCATGTGACTGGCCTACTAAACACTGCTTAGGCCTCTCTGAGAACCTCATTCATTCCCGGCGCACCTGCGAGGAGAGAGGAGAAGCAGTGTTCGCCCTCTCTCTTTATCCTCTCTCTTTCTCTCCCGGTGGGATTTGAGCGAGTGCTTTTGGGCGATGTAGTGCAGGCGACTCTCGATGTTCTCACGGGTGGTTTATTTCGCCAATATGTTTGGCTTGAGGAGTTCAGGTGGGAGTTACGAGAAACTCAACGAACAGTTTGATCTGGACACGCCCTTCTTCCAGGTTTGTCTTGCAGCGGTTTGCCGAAGTCAAGGGAACGGTGGGCTTTTTCGGTTTTCATTTTTATATTTAGAGGCATCTGGGATCTTCTAGATCTAGAAAATGCACAAAGGCAATGTTGAAATGTGTAATATTCACCATTGCAACTTTTCCTCTGTCACAATTAGATATTGCAGTGCAATTATGTTTTTGTTTTTGTCAGTATAACAATTTAGTGTTTGTTATTCTCATGCTCTTTGAGATGGTCTTCTCAATTGCTGTGCTGTAGATTTCATGGCTTTTTCTTGTTGTTCTGCTCTCATAATGTGAAAGATGGCACTGATCATCATGCGACCTGGTTAATCAATGGACAATATCTAATGAATTATTCCACTGGACTGTCTCTTGTTTCTCTTTCCAGATCCTCACATTTCCAAAGGTTAATTTTGGGGATGCTTTAGAAATATTCCCACAGTGATAGTCCAAAGTGTGCCAACAGGGATTAAAAATTGACCAAATTGAGAGAGTAGGGAAATGCATGTAACCTGATATGTAATTTTAAATGATCTGACAATGTCTTAAAAGTTCAACCATTTATCAAATTTTAGGATTTATGCAACCTTTGGTCACCATCATCCAATAACTGTCTGTGGGTTGATTTATGCACTTTGCTGCACTGAAAAACTCAAAAATCATCTCAAAGTTTAACTTCGCTAACCAATTGTTTTTCCCAACTAGTTAACGCGTCAGATCCATGAACACGAGCAGGAAAATGAGCTCCGAGAGCAGATGTCGGGGTACAAACGCATGCGGCGGCAACACCAGAAGCAGCTGATTGCTCTGGAGAACAAGCTGAAGGCAGAGATAGATGAGCACAGACTGAAGCTCCAGAAAGAGTTGGAAACGCACGCCAACAATGCCTTCATTGAGCTGGAGAAAATAGCCAAGAAGCACGCCATCCAAACGGACAAAGAAGTGGGTGATCTGTCTTTATTCTTCTGTCAAGAGCTCATAGTTACAAGCTAATCAAATATTGGTCGATTCAAATTTACATGATGTTGACTAAAAATAGTAATTTGACCAATATACCATCCAGAATGTGGATTTGAACATCTTAACAATAAATTCTATAATATAAAATCCCTGCACCAAGTTGAAAAAAGAAATGAGTGCAAAAGTTCATAGATCATGTGAAAGCTGCCCCAGTTTATATTATTATTTTCCATGTTGCATGTTAAACATGTAAATAGCCAAGGGATGAATGCTAATTATTCATGTAGCATATGCTGATTAATATGTTAATGAAGCCAGATAAGAAAACGGGACTGTGTGGATTTTTTGCTTTGCTTTCTTCAGGAGTTTCTAACATAAAAAATAAAATCAGTCACATACTGAAGTTAAAATGCAGTGCTATTTCTGATCAATCTGCATTGTGTTCCTCAGATGAAAACGCTGTCAGCTGATGAGAAGAAGTTCCAGCAGCAAATCGTGGCCCAGCAGAAGAAAGAGCTCACCAACTTCCTCGATAACCAGAAGAAACAGTATAAGATGTGCAAGGAGAAGATCAAAGAGGTTCTTGTCTAGTTCCTACAAGTCCACACTAAAATTGACCCGGTTTACTGGAATATTCATATTATTTTGAAAACAACCGTTTTAAAATTATTAGTCGTTTTTTGCTTAGTCCAAAAAAAATACATTGGCGAAGTCATGCAGATTGTTAATGGCTGGTCAGTGTGCTAGGCTACATCCAATCATTCATCGACCTCAAATATGGCTTATCATCTGAAATATGCAAGAAAATGTGCGCTAGTGAAGTGTCTGTGTGGAGTGTAGAAGCTGAATACTAGCATCACTGCAGGACAAATGGAGACGCCGGAGTGAGCATTTGCTCTTAAAATACTCCGTCATTTCTGGTCATACAGATAAGAGTAATACATCTTTCGAATCTGTAAAGACGTGTATGGACTCACAATAACAAAACACTGTGCTTTTGTAAAATAAAGAAAGCAAAACTCAGTGTACGCTTACCTTACAGACATAAAAAAGTATCTATAGAGAGTGAAATGTTTACTTTCAGATGAACCAGTTCAAATGTAAAACTGATATTCTCAGATTATGTAATTCATATGAAACATGCATACTACTGCATCAGTGTCTCTGACTTCATCTCTTAAACCGAGAACAAAGAAAGCGCTAGTTTATCAATGAATTATACAAATGTTAATGCAGCCCTCCTTACTGTTTATCCCTGACACATTCATAATCATTACTTCTGCCGGTGCGGTGGCAAGCTTTATGCATGCAATTAAAGGCACATTATACTATTTAATAAATGTGCGATTAGTCGACTAATTCTTCAAATGAACGGTTACTAGTCGAGCAGAAAAATCTTTAGTCGAGGGCAGCCATAAAAACAACTGTGCTATTCAAACTTACCAAGCCAACTCATTTTTGTATTCCTTTCCCCTTTAACTGCATCATATAGAAAAGACTTTATAATCCAATTAATAAAATAAAACCATTGCCATACATGTCGCTGAAAAATGTTGCATAGAAAAACATGTATGCATTTAGCAGACGCTTTTATTCAAAGCGACTACATTGCATTCATTCGAGTTACATTTGATCAGCTCTTGCTTTCGCTGGGAATCGAACCCATGATCTACTATTTGAGCTACAGGAAAGCTAAAAACTACATTACAAGAGTAAAAGAGTTTCAAATGCCTTTTCATGTAGGCTTAAAAACAGTGTATTCACCCTTCTTCTAATAATGTTGTCTCTTCTCGTGATTCTCTGTTCAGGAAATGAGTGAAGATCACAGCACGCCGAAGAAAGAGAAGCAGGAGAGGCTTTCCAAGCATAAGGAGAACATTCAGCACTCTCAGGCTGAAGAAGAGGCTCAGCTTCTGGGTCAACAGAGGGCTTTCTACGACAAGAACAGCAGATCCCTCAAACGCAAGATCATGATCAAGAAGCACGAGTTTGAGCAGGAGCAGCTGCGAGAGGTGGGCATCAAATGATTCAAGTCTGAAAAAATGACTGAAGCACTCTGAAAGATGTGTGTTTAAAAGTTTGGGGTCAGGAAGATTGTTGTTGAATTTAAATTAGGTAATGTATAATGTTAGAAAACATTTATGCTCTTTCAAGATTGATAAGTTTCTTGAGCACCACATTTCACAATCTGACCATTTTACTGGTTTTTAATCAAAAAATACAGCTTTGGTGAGCGTATGAGACTTTCAAAAAAATCTCTTTTGAGAAAACACTTTTGAACGGTATTTGTGTATATATATATATATACAGGATAATTATGTGAAGGGATAATGCAAAATTTGAACCATTTCTCAGGGTTGATGACTGCTTTCAATTAATCTGATTTGAAAATAAGTAAAGCAGCAATGTGCAAATCTCTTAATCTAGTGCTTTAATCTTCAGGAAGGATTACTGAGTCTAAACCCATGCATGGTCTATAAAGCAACAAATATTATGATGCATAATCCTAGTCCAAATTTGACATGTCCTCCCTCTTTGGTTCTGGTCTTGAAGCCTCTACTTGCATATCAACACCTTATTGTGTTTCGTTTATTTGATCATAACTTTTACTGTTGTAACCTTTGCTTACTAAGGCGAGTTAAATACTTATGAATAGGGGTTTGATTTAAACCACTAACTTTTTGTAACTTTTGGGCAACTAAATCACCTGTTAACCACAATTTAGAACACCCTAACAACCTAGCAGTGCCATAGCAACCAACTTGGCAATAATCCACATAGAATTTGGCTAGAAATACCTTCGCAAACACCCTGGTATTGTGGTGGCAACTTCTGTACACCACCATGAAAACACCACATTTTCTGAAGGATATGTAAAAATCCAGGTCTCAACATTAGTAGATTTAGAAGAGACTTTATTATGGAGCACAAAACCAGTCATAAGGGTCCATTTTTCAAAGTTGAGATTTATGCAGCATCTGAAAACTGAATAAATCATATTTCCATTGATGTATGGTTTGTTATGATCAGACAATATTTGTAAATCTGGAATCTGAGGGTGCAAAAAAATCTAAATATTGAGAAAATCATCTTTAAAGTTGTCCAAATGAAGTTCTTAGCAATGCATATTACTAATCAAAAATTAAGTTTTGATATATTTACGGTACAAAGTTGACAAAATATCTTCATGGAACATGGACTTAATATCCTTATGATTTTATCATACATTTTTTTTATATAATTTTGACCCATACAGTGTATTTTTGGCTATTGCTACAAATATTCCCCACAGACTTACGACTGGTTTTGTGCTCCAGCGTCACGTTTGAATAATGTAATATGGTAATGTTAACTTCTGTCTGTCAGGAGTTGAACAAGAAGAAGACCCAGAAGGAAATGGAGCACGCTATGTTGATCAGGCAAGACGAGTCGACCCAAGAGCTTGAGCACAGGCAGCTGAAGACCCTACAGAAGCTGCGCATGGATCTGATCCGACTGCAGCACCAAACAGAGCTGGAGAACCAGATCGAATACAACAACCGGAGAGAAAGAGAACTGCACCGGAAGCATGTGCTCGAACTACGGCAGCAGCCCAAGAACCTCAAGGTGCTTTATTACCTGGCTATGTATAGTGTGAACTACACAGTCTATATGGGTCTCAGTGTTTCTATGACTGTGATTGAACATTAACTATTTTAGAAACCGGGTAGATGTTATGAACGTTAGCAGGTCAGTCGAGACCGATGATGCTCTGGCGTTTCTTGATCTGAGAAACGATTAACACTTAAACTAGTGCTGCCAACCGATTAATTGTGATTAATCACATCCAATATAAGTGTGTGTGTGTGTGTGTGTGTGTGTGTGTGTGTGTGTGTGTGTGTGTGTGTGTGTGTGTGTGTGTGTGTGTGTGCGCTGTGTATATATAAATACACACACATACGGTATATATTTTTGAAAATATTTACGTGTAATGTATATCATTTATATTATATACAAATATACAATTTATCATACATACATGTATTTATTTATACATAATAAATATACACAGTACACACTTATACTATGTAAACAAATCTTTTATTTTGGATGTAATAAATCATTTGACAGAACTAATTTAAACTACATTATATAGGGCTCATCTTAAATATTAAAAAGTGGTAAGATTTTATAATTATGATCCATTTGTTCAACAAACTGACACTAACGATGAACAATAAGCATTTATCAGTCTTAGTTCATCATCTACTAATTCATAATTAAAATCAAAAGTTGTGTCTGCTAATATTATTTAATGGGCCAGAGCTGATATGATCGAATAATGAACCGTTCTTCATTTAAATGTTTTTATTGATCTTGGTATTAATATATAATGTAACGAATGTATTGCTAATGTTAGTTAATACATTGGACTGTCCCGCTTATATAGAAAACTCTTTTGAAGTGAACACACTTTAATAGTTTAGTATAATTGTGCCAGAAAAAGTTTAATATTTATCATATGTTAATGTAATATAACTGTTTTTATTGTATTTGTTATACTTGTATTTTTTCCATGTAAATAGCCTAAGATGCTCACATGGCATTAAATACAAATATACTAGTTGATACATTAATATAATGGGACCTTACTAAAAAAAGCTTCATTTCACAATCCCTTGAGGCCAAAGTCATATTGGATGGTGATGTTTGTCCTGAAAAGGCTGTCGGTTTGTGTTCATGTCTCCTGCAGGCGATGGAGCTCCAGATAAAGAAACAGTTCCAGGACACGTGTAAAGTCCAGACGAAACAGTACAAGGCCCTGCGGCACCACCAGCTAGAGGTGACCCCCAAGAGCGAGCACAAGAGCGTGCTCAAAGCCCTGAAGGACGAGCAAACGCGTAAACTGGCCATCCTGGCTGAGCAGTACGAGCAGAGCATCAACGAGATGATGGCATCGCAGGCAGTGAGTGAAGAAACAACACTCGTATTCATTAGAGAGCACAATAATTCACATGAGATCATTGTGAGGAGCAGACACGTGGAATGTCTTTGACTACGCATTTAGTGACACTTTTGAGAGAATAAATAGTGGATAATAATGTAATGATGTTTGCTGAAGTCGGGATCCGGAAGTTAAAAGCTCCATTCATTTTCTCCATAAACAAATTGATTTTAAACAACTACCTATAAACCTGCACAGAACTACTGTTCTGAGGTTGTTAATCCATGGTATATGCTTTTCTTGAAGCCATCCATTTACATTATTTCAACTTGTTTTTAAGTAATTCTTTGACAGCTGAATTAGTGGTGGAAAACTACATTACCCATAATGCTGTATAGAAAATTCCACCAATCAGCATCTAGCACCAGAAGAGCTCTTCAAGGAAATCCCTCTCCCGTCCCGTGTCATAATCGAGTCGGTCTCTCGTCTCCAAAATTTCAAAACATAAATATTTCAGTATGGTCTTAAACCGTTTGTCAGATTTTCAAATACTTTTTTGCTTTAAATTAGTGCTGTCAAATTATTAATTGTGATTAATTGCATCCAAAATAAGTTTTTGCTTACATAATAAATATATAAATATATATACACACACATGCATGTATACATTTAAGAAAAATATGTTGTTTATATATATATATATATAAATGTGTATATACATGTTAATATTTTCAAAATATATAATTTATATGTACATAATAAATATACACAGTACACATACATTATGTAAACACATTTTTTCTATTTAGGAATAAATAGTTAGACAGCACTACTTTAAATAAAGTTTGTAATGTTATTATTCTCCTTGTAGCTGGTTGGCTTGGTTCATAATGCTTTAACAAAGACTTTTCAAAATCCTTATGGGAAAAATGAATGGAGAAAATATTTTGGGATTCAATGGCGCTGGAAAAAGTAGGCGGCACTAATGCACTCTATCAAAGTAAGGGTTTATTTGATTTCAGGATGCATCAGAATGAGTTATTGAACCCGTTTTGTGTTTTAATGATCGTTCATACAGATGTATAACACAGAGGCGTCCTGTTTGAAAGCCGTTGCCTGCACAAGAAGGCCATTGATGGTTAACCTCGACTGTGCTGTAGTGTGAGGCTCACGTGTGTGTTTGTGCAGCTCCGTCTGGATGAAGCTCAGGAGGCCGAGTGCCAGGCTCTGAGGCAGCAGCTGCAGCAGGAGATGGAGTTACTCAACGCGTACCAGAGCAAGATCAAGATTCAGACCGAGGCTCAGCACGAGCGCGAGCAGCAGAAACTGGAGCAGAAAGTCTCACTGCGCCGAGCACACCTTGAACAGAAGGTGTTGTCCTGTTATTAACTCCAACTTGTGTACGCTCTTAAAAAAACTGCTTCCATAAAGAACCTTTCTTTCTTTTCTGGATTAGAAAGAGATGTTCTTTGACTGAATGGTTCTTTGTGGAACCAAAAATGGTTCTTCTACGGCATTGCTTGAAGCTTTTAAGCTCCTTTATTTTTAAGAGTGTATCATTAATAGTGGTCTGCCAATGTAGGTTCTTCAATACATTTCATCAGTCATTTACATATCAATATATATTATTATTATTACAGGGTTATTGTGGATACCGAAAACTAAAATCATAAAAAAGTTACTAAAATAAAATATATATAAAAAACTCATTCTCATTTAGTTAAGTTGATGTGCTAAAATAACTCAATCTAAAACTGAAATAAAATCAATAAAACCTACGTACACATTTAAAAACGAAAAAAAAAAAAATTTGCATGGACGCAGAAAATATACATATTAAAATTATAATAAATCGAATTAAAAATATGCACTAAAACTATAGTATATCAATGATACTAATATCTTTAATAATAACACTTTTTCTTTATTTGTGCATATACATACTATATATTTATTGTATATTTAAACAGTAAAATACAATGCTTTTTTTAAATAAATAATTATTTTTTCTTCAGCAAGGATGCATTAAATGTCTAACATTTATAATGTTATAATTTATATTTAAAAAAGTTAAAATTTCTATTCATCAAAAATTCTGAAACATAGTTTACATAAAAATATGACGCAGCACAACTGTGTTTAGCATTGATAATAATCAGAAATGGTTCTTGAGCAGCCAATCAGCATGATTTCTGAAGATCATGTGACACTGAAGACTGCAGTAATGATGCTGAAAATACAGCTTTGATCACAGAAATAAATAAAATATGAAAAATAGTATATTCTATATATAATTAATATTTGTATCATTACCTGTAGCCATGAGAAAAAAAATGAAAAAGTATTTTCTTCCATAAAACAGCTGAAGTTAATGAAGTAAGCTTTGTTTCAGACAGTGTGTTGTTGAATTAAAGGACTGAACTCTGACTGTTCATAAACCAGCCAATCCTGTAATATTAACACATGGCACCGGTCCATGAAAGTTGAGTTCCAGACCAGCTCAACACAAGAGCCCGGACCTGACCTGGGTTATTTGAAGTGAACAAGCGTCTACCTTTGTTTTTTCAATGGTGTATAATGAGTTGGTTTTATCAAAGTAAGGTGTTTTTCAGAGATGATGCAGTCAAGCTCTGCTTCTGTCTTGTGTTTGCAGATCGAGGAGGAGCTGGCTTCTCTTCAGAAAGAGCGCACCGACCGGATCAAGCACCTGCTGGACCGTCAGGAGAGAGAAATCGACGTCTTCGATATGGAGAGCCTTCGGATGGGTTTCAATAACTTGGGTGCTTTGGACTACCCTAAAGATGACTACAGATGAGACTCCTCTGTTATCTGCTACTGACCGTGCTGTCCATCCTCTGGCCTGGTGCTTGCACAGGTTTCTAGACACGTCATGCTGGATTACGTCCTTTAGTTGTCTCTTTATAAATGAATATTATATACGAGACGATTACATGTCACCGTTTTCACTTTCAGTGTAATTCAAATTAGAGATTTTAAGACAAAAGCAATATGAACGGGGGGGTTTGTATTGCTCATTTTAATCCAGATTCACTTTTTTTTTTTTTGGCAAAAAATTTAACTGATTTATTAATAATTTTTTTGCATCCTCGTGAATCTCTATTTGGTGTTTATTCACCCAGAGGAAATGAAAAAATCAACTTTTAAGTATTGAAGAAATTTGATAACGTTTGCATATGAAAACAAATTTGATAGTTGCATCTGTGACGGAGATTCTTATGCTAATTGAATATGAACAATATCATAATAATTCACCTCATCTGAGGTGCACAGTGTGAATAATACATAACTTGTGGTACCTGCACAAAGGGCTGAAGGGGAACAGACATGTATTTTGTGTATAGAAGGCTTTACTTATTTTCCTATTACATTTTAACTGAAGTGATTTCTTTTTATAAATGCACACATCTATATATAATAAATGTTTCACCACACGTTCCTTCCTGCAGTCACTGGTGGAATTGTCTCTCGTTCATGGTTTGGGCATCGTCTCCGGCTGTGTATTTTCTACAAGTCCAATTAGTGAACCACGCTTTACTGTCGCATGCACTTTACATTCGTTTTCAGGTTAAGAGGCATGATTCTGTCAGAGCTTTTAATTATATTTGTAAATAAAGTGCTCATCACACAAGCGGCGTCTGATTTTATTCCAGTGAAATTAAAGGTGCAGCCACAAATACAACTTTATTCAAAGATGCAAAGTCTGTAAACTGAAGGCAGTCTCCAAGCGAAGTGACGTAAATGAAGGCTAAAGTTAGAAGCGTCTTGATCAATTCAACTAGAACTAAATACCTGAAACTCATCGCTTTTAAAGCAAAGAACGGTTTCGTTTATTAGTGAAAATGCACCTAAATGATTTCCTTATTTGCCAGCAAGCTGTTGGTAAAGTTCGGGCACGTAGTCGTCCCACTCCGCCTGGAAGCAGGACCCCGCGACTGGAGCACCGAGGCCGTATTTCTGGCGGAAGCTCTGGATCTTGAACTTTCCCCGGTTGTCTCCGGAGCGATTGGTGAGGACCGCTTCGGTGCAGCTGATGCTGGCTGACTGCTCGTAAACCAGCCACACGTAACGGTGCAGACCTGCACAGAACCAGAGACATATTAAAGACATACTGTCACTAAAAACTCTGTCACTAGATACTCACAGACAAACCTGCATGACTTTAATTCTTATGCAGAACACAAAAGAAGATATTTAAAGCACACCTGTTCAGTTCCCATTGACTACCATCATATAATGACGTTTGGTTTAGTTTGCTTAAACACATTCGATAACAATATTTAAGGTGTCCTTGTTACATGTACTTACTACATTTACATTTAATCAATGCTTTTATCCAAAGTGACTTACAAATGAGGACAATCAAAACCAACAAAAGAGCGATAATACACAAGTGCTCAGTTAGGTTAAACTCTGTTAGCTTTATGCATAATTTATTGTTATTATAATAGTAATTACATGCAAGTAACTAATCATATGTGACGCTGGAGCACAAAATCAGTCTTAAGTCACTGGGTTATATTTGTAGCAATAGCCAACAATACACTGTATGGGTAAAAATAATAATTTTTTATTTTATGCCAAAAATCATTAGGATATTAAGTAATTTCCTACCGTAAATATATGAATACATAATTTTTTATTATTAATATGCATTGCTAAGAACTTCATTTGGACAACTTTAAAGATGATTTTCTCAATATTTAGATTTTTTTTGCATCCTCAGATTCCAGATTTACAAATATTGTACTTTCATAACAAACCATACATATTTTGTGATGTAAGTAATCTAGACATCTGTGACAGGAAAATGTGTAAAAAATTCGATGGAGTTTGAATGGCACCCGGTGGCTGTTTGTGGTATAACGCATGAAATAAAATGTCACAGGAACCTCATTTTTTTATATCAACTTCAAATTTGGAACATAACTTATTTAGACATAAGGCTTTAATTTTATGGCAATTTCAGAGTAAAACCTGTTATATAAAATGAATGCCGTGTATTTTCTTTACAGTAAATTTAAACTGCTATAACTTTTTAATACTTCATTTTTTGCAATAATCTGCTGATTTTCTTCTTTAAAAGAGACCAACCTTAGTGTGTTCCAGTGTTCATAAATTAAAACTATTTAAGTTTGGATAGTGCACTTTCATGCCCATTTAAAAAAATGACAGTTAAAGGGTTAAATATCTTCTTTTATGCCCCACAGATGAAAGAAAATCATTGTTTTTAGGTGGACTATCCCTTTAAATGTGTAATTGTATGCCAGTCAGTCTAAAATCTCACCTGTTCCCTTCGGAGGACCTGCACCCACATAGTCTGACATGACACATCCACTGGTGATGTCACTTCCTGTCATGTTGACGACGAGGAAGTGATGCCATTCCCTAAGATCAAACACAACAGCTGTAGCAGAAGTGACTTAAACCTGTTCACTCACTGGGGAATCCCTTTGTGTTCATCTTTATTTAGTTCTGAGGTGATGATGAATATGGCTGACTGATCGGAGAACGTACCGAAACTTGGGCTCTTTCCGGCTGGGTGCATCTGGGTCGGTCATGGCCAGCATGTACAGCTTACTGGGGTCACATCCCTCCCAGTCGATGGACGTGGGCCGATCCTGCACCTGCACAATGAACGTGAAACCACCTCGGATGCAAAGTTTCAATTATATATATTTTTCATAACCTTTTAGATTTTCTTTGCACCTAAATAGTCGGTCATTAATATTTTTTATGTGGTCTTTCAGTTAATACGGGGCAAAAACAGCATAATAATTGGGCTATACAATCAGAAAAATGCTGTTTAAAACACTTCTGGTGATTTCTTTGTCCCATATTACACTGTCACTTCTTAACGTTTTATTTGTAGAATATGTATTTATAATGCAATTTATAAAATGAATTCAAATGCAACAATTCGGTAAGTAATAATAATTATGATTAATGTTAACAGCAGAACAGTTAACTGTTGTTTTGACATTATTTAGTGTTGTTTATTCTTATATATGATCCTGGAGCACAAAAGCAGTCATAAGCAGCACAGGTATATTTATAGCAATAACCAACAATACATTGTATGGGTCAAAAATATACATTTTTATTTTATGACAAGAATCATTAGGATATTAAGATCATGTTCCATGAAGATATTTTGTAAATGTCCTACTGTAAATATAGCAAAACTTTATTTGTGATTAGTAATATGCATTGCTAAGAACTTCATTTGAACAACTTTAAAGATGATTTTCTCAATATTTTGATTTTTTTGCATCCTCAGATTCCAGATTTACAAATATTGTCCGATCATAACAAACCATACATCAATGGAAAGCTTGTTTATTCATCTGTCAGATAATGTATAAATCTCAATATTGGAAAATGTACCCTTATGACAGGTTTAGTGGTTCAGGGTCACATATGTACTATATCCCATCTTAGGTTGTGTGCGAAACTGTTCTTGCAAAGAATTTTGAAATTGCATTGATTTGTCGGATCAGATTCAGAACACGTGTATTCATTTGGCCTAATTTCTGCATTGCTGTGCAGGTCTCTAACGTTATTCTAATTTAGGCGGTGGCCCATTAATTAATCGTAGCTCGCAGTTTTTGCACGAGGCCATGTCCACATTACATCACGTGATCGTGGAATTTCTAGACAGATGCAACTTTGGCTGCATGCGACCCTTGAGACAATTACATAACTACAGACAAATGCATTCATTTCAACTCTTTTTAGTCAATGCAGATGCAAGAAATTCCATTAATTCAGGCAAACGTCATTAAAAAGGCACCATACTGCATTGCAAACGCATATCTGCACGTTATAACGGTTAGAGATGCAAAGCATTGCTAGCTAATTCCAGCATGCGCGTGCACTGCGCTCTGACCTGAGTGGGAGTGAACACTTTCCCCAGAGCGTCAATTTCCAAAGAGCCATATTTGACCGTTAGAGGCTTGGCAGGCTGTTCCTCCACCTCTGTAAGCGCTAGAGAACCTGTCCATTGAGTAATATCCACAGGCATGATGACACAATGCTCTTGTGAGATATCAGCGCAGCGGGAAAGTGACGCTTCTGTCTCCCCCTGCCGTTGATTTATGAGATCGTTCATTAAACTGTGTGGTCACCGGCATAGCCAATCATCTTGCCGCAGCTGACCAAGCTCTTCATTTTGATTGGTCTAAAGGTCTGTCAATATTCTTTGGCCCGCCTCCTAGTCTGAGCGTGATGGAAAGTTCGACACTTGCCCACGAATCGGTTCTTTCGAACACTTTAATGAACCTTGTTTATTTTCTATTTAATAAAGAAGTTTGATCTGAATATAATTAAAAATATTTCAATTAGAAGTGAATTTTCTTTAAAATCATTATTATAATGTTTTTTTAAAAATCGAATGCGTTTTGATCAAACTGATTCAGTATGATTCGTAAACATTTGATTCATTGGAAAAGATCCGACTCATACGAATCAGACGTCGGTAAAGCAGTCAAGTTCAACGCTTTTCTAAAGAACTCCTCTTTTTTAAACTCGTATTTGTCGTTATAAACCTATTAATTCAGCTATTAAACTTAGTCTCGAGCCGTATAAGATACAATGTCATAAGGTATAGTTTTATAATAATGGTCAAATTCAGCCAGGCATCTTTTAAGGCACCTATAACGACTGACTGGGGTCTTGACTGCTGACAGTATGGCTGCCTTCAGCAGAGGAAGGCAGAGGGTTAAAGCTCTCTGCTGCTTTAGGACTTTAATATTTACAAGAAACTTTACAGGTAATGCTTATTGAATAATAAAACATATTGTCGAAAAGTTATTTCACCCAGTTATTTTATTTAAGATGTCATTATCCGTAATTTACCTTCAGCGAATGCACTGCTCCTAGTTTGCTTGTTCTATAATTGTGTGTGTGTGTGTGTGTGCGTGCGCGTGCGTGCGTGCGTGTGTGTGTGCGCGCGTGCGTGTGTGTGTGTGTGTGTGTGTGTGTGTGTGTGTGTGCGTGCGCGTGTGTGTGAATGAATTACACAATAATTTGCAATAATGTTTTTTCCATATGAGAAACTAACTAATAGTTAAAAGACAAGTTATCAAAAGAGAAAAGTGCAAATGAGTATAACAAAGCAAACTATGAATGTCTTGACTCTTGTTGAATAATCTGGAAATGTCATTGTGATTCCAGCAGGTATATTTGATTATGATCTGGTGGTCATCGGTGGAGGCTCTGGAGGATTGGCATGTTCAAAAGAAGGTAGGTGTCATCTATACTATAGTTTTCTTTTACAGTTATTAGGAATGACATGTCAATGCATCTCCTTAATTGGTCTAGTTAAGATATCATTTGGTGTTTTTGATGCTTGGCAATTTTTTTGCTTACAGCTGCCCAATTAGGACAAAGAGTTGCTGTCTTGGACTACGTCGAACCTTCACTCAAAGGTACATACCGAGCCATTTATAGTTGTCTTTATAATTAGTATTTTTCAAAAACAACTAATCAGCGCATGTGGCCTTTAGGCTCTAAATGGGGTCTCGGTGGCACGTGTGTGAATGTCGGCTGTATTCCAAAGAAGCTTATGCATCAGGCGGCACTGCTTGGCACTGCTGCCAAAGATGCTGGGAAGTATGGCTGGCGAATCCCAGAATCCCTGTCACATGACTGGTGAGTTTCATCAGTCTGTATCACAGGTGCTTGGCATGACCGTATGCGTATAGCCAGAGCCACTAGTCATAAGTGTAGCTTCATCCTGATCAGAGCATATTCTAATATTCATATAATCTTGAGTGGTGAGGTAGGTTTTGTTTCACAAGCACTTTATGTGGCACAGCACCATCTTGTGGTAAAATAACAGATGTCTGACTGGTCAAATGCAAAGCGCAGCAGTCTTTGCACTAGAGGGCACTCAAGGTCTGATTAACATGCGAGGGTTTTACAGGGTTTTTTTCTTCTTTTTTTCCAAATTCTTAAATACACTTACTGTATATATGCAAACACACACATAAAAGACCCTGTATATACTTTCCGTATATACACCTACTCTCACAATCAATTAATCTTTATATGTGTGTGTGTGTGTGTGTGTGTGTGTGTGTGTGTGTGTGTGTGTGTGTGTGTGTGTGTGTGTAAAACATATGCATAAACATGCATACATACACATCTATTTATTGTTTTTATTTTTTAATGGTTATAATTAGATTTTTGTTCGAAACTGCATCTTTTTGTATTTATTTATATCCAAAAGGCATTAGTATGAAATTAATCACCTATGTTTTCTTTTTTTTTTTTATCATGTGCATGTATGACATCCTATTGTGGTTGAACTGTAGTTTTTGTGAAATATGTTGCAGGTCAACAATGGCTGAGGCTGTCCAGAACCATGTGAAGTCTCTAAACTGGGGTCACCGAGTTCAACTACAAGACAAGTAAGGTTTACTATTAAAACAGCATCACCATATATATATATATATATATGTATATGTATGTATAATTTGTACTGCGTATATTTATTATGCATATATAAATACACATACAGTATATATTTAGAAATGTGTGTATATATATATATATATATATATATATATATATATATATTATATCCCAATTTGTACATTTTCACTTAGGGGTGTACTCTCTTTTGTGACCAGCGTTTATGACATTAATGTCTGTATGTGGAGTTATTTTGAGGGGAAAGCTAATCTACACTGTTATTCAAGCTGTTCACTCACTACTTTACATTGTAGCAAAGTGTCATTTCTTCAGTGTTGTCACATGAAAAGATATAATAAAATATTTACAAAAATGTGAGGGGTGTACTCACTTCTGTGAGATACTGTGTGTGTGTGTATATATATCTAGGTACATCTAAAAAAAATTGAATACCATGAAAAAGGTCAATATTTTTTGTCACTCATTTCAGAAAGTAAACCTATATATTATATAGATGCATTACACATAGAGGGGAATATTTCAAGCCTTTATTTCTTGAAATTTTGACTTCTGGCTTACAGATAATGAAAACTCAAAAAGCAGTGTCCCCGAAAATTTGAATATTACATAAGATTAATAAAAAATATTTTAAACAGATATGTCAGGCTTCTGAAAAGTATGGTCATTTCTATGCACTCCATACTTGGTTGGGGCTCCTTTTGCATGAATTACTGCATCAATGCGGCGTGGCATGGATGTGATCGGCCCGTGGCACTGCTCAGGTGTAATGAAGCCCAGGTTGCTTTGATAGCGGCCTTCAGCTCATCTGCATTGTTGGGTCTGGTGTCTCTCATCTAGATTCTCGATGGTCTTCAGGTCATCTGCATTGTTGGGTCTGGTGTCTCTCATCTAGATTCTCGATGGTCTTCAGGTCTTCTGCATTGATGGGTCTGGTGTCTCTCATCTAGATTCTCTATGGTCTTCAGGTCTTCTGCATTGTTGGGTCTGGTGTCTCTCATCTAGATTCTCTGGGCTTCAGGTCTTCTGCATTGTTGGGTCTGGTGTCTCTCATCTAGATTCTCGATGGGCTTCAGGTCATCTTCATTGTTGGATCTGGTGTCTCTCATCTAGATTCTCTGGGCTTCAGGTCTTCTGCATTGTTGGGTCTGGTGTCTCTCATCTAGATTCTCTGGGCTTCAGGTCTTCTGCATTGTTGGGTCTGGTGTCTCTCATCTAGATTCTCGATGGGCTTCAGGTCATCTGTATTGTTGGGTCTGGTGTCTCTCGTCTAGATTCTCGATGGGCTTCAGGTCATCTGCATTGTTGGGTCTGGTGTCTCTCATCTAGATTCTCGATGGGGTTCAGGTCATCTGTATTGTTGGGTCTGGTGTCTCTCGTCTAGATTCTCGATGGGCTTCAGGTCATCTGTATTGTTGGGTCTGGTGTCTCTCGTCTAGATTCTCGATGGTCTTCAGGTCATCTGCATTGTTGGGTCTGGTGTCTCTCATCTAGATTCTCGATGGGCTTCAGGTCATCTGCATTGTTGGGTCTGGTGTCTCTCATCTAGATTCTCGATGGTCTTCAGGTCATCTGTATTGTTGGGTCTGGTGTCTCTCATCTAGATTCTCGATGGGCTTCAGGTCATCTGCATTGTTGGGTCTGGTGTCTCTCATCTAGATTCTCGATGGGCTTCAGGTCATCTGCATTGTTGGGTCTGGTGTCTCATCTAGATTCTCTGGGCTTCAGGTCTTCTGCATTGTTGGGTCTGGTGTCTCTCATCTAGATTCTCGATGGGCTTCAGGTCATCTGCATTGTTGGGTCTGGTGTCTCTCATCTAGATTCTCTGGGCTTCAGGTCTTCTGCATTGTTGGGTCTGGTGTCTCTCATCTAGATTCTCGATGGGCTTCAGGTCATCTGCATTGTTGGGTCTGGTGTCTCTCATCTAGATTCTCTGGGCTTCAGGTCTTCTGCATTGTTGGGTCTGGTGTCTCATCTAGATTCTCTGGGCTTCAGGTCATCTGCATTGTTGGGTCTGGTGTCTCTCATCTAGATTCTCTGGGCTTCAGGTCTTCTGCATTGTTGGGTCTGGTGTCTCTCATCTAGATTCTCGATGGGCTTCAGGTCATCTACATTGTTGGGTCTGGTGTCTCTCATCTAGATTCTCGATGGGCTTCAGGTCATCTGCATTGTTGGGTCTGGTGTCTCTCATCTAGATTCTCTGGGCTTCAGGTCATCTGCATTGTTGGGTCTGGTGTCTCTCATCTAGATTCTCGATGGGCTTCAGGTCTTCTGCATTGTTGGGTCTGGTGTCTCTCATCTAGATTCTCGATGGTCTTCAGGTCATCTGCATTGTTGGGTCTGGTGTCTCTCATCTAGATTCTCGATGGGCTTCAGGTCATCTGCATTGTTGGGTCTGGTGTCTCTCATCTAGATTCTCGATGGGCTTCAGGTCATCTGCATTGTTGGGTCTGGTGTCTCTCATCTAGATTCTCTGGGCTTCAGGTCTTCTGCATTGTTGGGTCTGGTGTCTCTCATCTAGATTCTCTGGGCTTCAGGTCATCTGCATTGTTGGGTCTGGTGTCTCTCATCTAGATTCTCTGGGCTTCAGGTCTTCTGCATTGTTGGGTCTGGTGTCTCTCATCTAGATTCTCGATGGGCTTCAGGTCATCTACATTGTTGGGTCTGGTGTCTCTCATCTAGATTCTCGATGGGCTTCAGGTCATCTGCATTGTTGGGTCTGGTGTCTCTCATCTAGATTCTCTGGGCTTCAGGTCATCTGCATTGTTGGGTCTGGTGTCTCTCATCTAGATTCTCGATGGGCTTCAGGTCTTCTGCATTGTTGGGTCTGGTGTCTCTCATCTAGATTCTCGATGGTCTTCAGGTCATCTGCATTGTTGGGTCTGGTGTCTCTCATCTAGATTCTCGATGGGCTTCAGGTCATCTGCATTGTTGGGTCTGGTGTCTCTCATCTAGATTCTCGATGGTCTTCAGGTCATCTGCATTGTTGGGTCTGGTGTCTCATCTAGATTCTCGATGGGCTTCAGGTCATCTGCATTGTTGGGTCTGGTGTCTCTCATCTAGATTCTCGATGGGCTTCAGGTCATCTGCATTGTTGGGTCTGGTGTCTCTCATCTAGATTCTCGATGGGTTTCAGGTCAGGTGAGTTTGCTGGCCAATCAAGCACAGTAACACCATGGTCATTGAACCAGCTTTTGGTACTTTTGGCAGTGTGTGCAGGTGCCAAGTCCTGCTGGAAAATGAAATCAGCATCTCCATAAAGCTTGTCAACAGAAGGAAGCATGAAGTGCTCTAATATGTCCTGGTAGATGTGTCACGGTTCACGGATCTGTGTGTTCATTCTGTGTGTCTGCGTGTTGTCACCTGTCTGATTGCTTGTCAGCGTTGCTACGGCAACCTCAGTGCTGATTAGCTAATCAGCACGGTCGCACCTGCTGTGCGTTATCCGCTGCCTTTATCTGGTTCGCTTTGCTGTGCATGTTGTCAGATCGTTGTTTTCTCATGCCAGTTTGTTCTCCAGTTCTCTGTCTCCTGTTTATTTCCTGCCTTGGAATCCTGCAGTTTTGGATCGGGTCAGTGCTTCACAGTCTCTGTGCCTTGGAGATCGGCTGGATCGGGTCAGTGCTTCACAGTCTCTGTGCCTTGAGATCGGCTCGCCTGCTTGAGACCTTCTAGCTACTCACCGTGCTTCATCTCTCACTGTTTGTCATTAAACATCTATTCACTTGCAACTGGATTCTGAGTTCTCATTCCTGACAGAACGATCTGACCCCTGATGGATCCAGCAAGTGCCTCAGAGCTGAGAGACATTCTTACCAGCAGCAAAGTTCGCATGGAACAGCAAGAGGAACAGATCATGGCTACCGGTCGTGCCGCTTCAGGCACTGGTAACACAGGTCTCGGAGTTAACCACTCAGTTCCGACAGTTTAAAACTGAACCTACTCAACAGCCCACAGCGCTCAATCCCCGACTGTTCCATCTGTGGATTATCTCAGCCGTCGCTGAGCCCCGCCTACCGCCTCCAGCGGTCTACTCCGTGAGCCCCTGTTATGTCGTTCATTTCTGGCTACATGTTCTCTTCACATCGCTCTCCAGCCTTCATCCTTTCCCACAGAAGATTCCAAAGTGGCTTTTGTGATCACTCTGTTAACTGGACGAGCAGCTCTCTGGGGAACGACGGTGTGAACAGAAGCACCATTGTTGTTCTTCATTCCAGTCCTTCTCAGAGGAACTCAAGAAGGTGTTCGATCGGGCTGCATCTGGCAGGGAGGCGGCTGAATTGGCTGAGTTACGTCAAGGGAATCGATCGGTGACGGATTACTCCATCGAATTTCGCACTTTGGCGGCTGAATGTAAGTGGAACTATGAGCGCAGTGGGACATGTTTAGGCATGGGTTGGCCGACCGTATTATAAATGAAATTTATACTCAAGAATTACCTACCTCTCTTGACGGGTTAATTGATCTGGCGATCCGGGTGGACGCTAGATTGCAACGCCGTGGCCAACGAGCTCTACAGATGCCGGTTGTTAATACTGATGACCGATTTTCCAGTATGGGTACGGTTGGTCATGTTTTGATTCTGAACCCATGCAAGTGGGCAGAGCCCATCTTTCACGGGAGGAGAAGGAGAGACGCAGGAATCAGGGACTATGTTTATACTGCGGTGCGGCTGGTCATATTGCGGCGCAGTGCCCGGTAAAAGCCAAAGCCCGCCAGTAGATAGGAGGTTACTGACGGGTGGAGTCGTCTTCGAATCCTCTTCTTCTGCTGCTACTCTTCTTCCTGTTCAATTACTTGTGGATCGTGCTGCATTTACATGTAAAGCCTTAATCGATTCTGGAGCGGAGGGCAATTTTTTAGATCACAAGACTGCGCTTCAATTTGGAGTTCCTGTGGTTCCGCTCAACTCGCCCATCTTTGTCAGTGCTCTCTGCGGTCAGTCTCTTCCACCACACCCATGTCACTGAGTCGGTGAGCCTCATCACTTCAGGTAACCACACTGAGACTATTTCCTTCCTCCTGACTGACTCTCCTTTAGCTCCTGTGGTCTTGGGGCACCCCTGGCTCTCACGCCACAATCCCAACATAAACTGGCGCCAGAACACTGTTTCTTCCTGGAGTGAATATTGTCATGCTTCGTGTTTGTTGTCTGCATGTCCTTCTGTGTCTTGTTCTGTGTTACAGGATGAACATATGGATCTGTCTAACGTGCCCGCTGAGTATCTTGACCTGAAGGGAGTGTTCAGTAAGTCTCGGGCTGCTTCTCTTCCTCCGCATCGTCCTTATGACTGTGCAATAGAGTTATTGTCAGGTATGTCTCCGCCTAAGGGCAGGTTATACTTTTCAACTCCTGAAAGGGAGGCCATGGAGAAATACATTTCTGATTCTCTGGCAGCCAAGATCATCCGTCCTTCCTCTTCTCCTGCAGGTGCGGGGTTCTTCTTTGTGGAAAAGAAAGATGGGTCTCTTCGTCCTTGTATTGACTATCGAGGGTTGAACAGCATCACGGTAAAGAATTATCCTTTGCCGTTGATGTCTTCAGCCTTCGAGAGTCTGCAGGGTGCTTCCTTTTCACAAAGTTGGACCTTCGTAATGCCTATTATTTGGTTCGCATAAGGGAGGGGATGAATGGAAGACCGCTTTTAATACCCCAGGGGCACTTTGAGTATCTTGTTATGCCGTTTGGGTTATCTAACGCTCCGCTGGGTCTTCCAGGCACTGGTCAATGATGTGCTGAGAGACATGGTCGATCAATTCATATATGTCTACCTGGATGACATATTGATTTTTTCTCGGTCTCTCCAGGAACATGTTCAGCACGTCAGGGTAGTGCTTCAGAGGCTGCTAGAGAATGGGCTTTTTGTCAAGGCGGAGAAATGCGTTTTTCATGCACAGTCGGTCCCTTTTTAGGTTACATTGTGTCGTCCGAGGGAATGCGCATGGACCCCGACAAGGTTCAGGCTGTGGTAAATTGGCCAACCCCAGATTCCCGCAAGGCCCTGCAGAGGTTCCTGGGCTTTGCCAATTTTTACCGGCGTTTTATTCGCAATTACAGCCAGCTAGCCGCCCCTTTGACTGCCTTGACCTCCACTAAGACGATGTTCAGGTGGTCCAGCTCGGCTGAAGCTGCGTTTTCCAAACTAAAGAGTTGCTTTGTTTCAGCTCCAATTCTTGTTGCCCCTGATCCCTCTCGTCAGTTCGTGGTGGAGGTCGATGCGTCAGAGGTGGGGGTTGGTGCGGTTCTCTCCCAGCGCTCTTCCTCGGATGACAAGATGCATCCTTGCGCGTATTTTTCTCACCGCTTATCACCTGCCGAACAAAATTACGACATTGGTAATAGAGAGTTGCTGGCAGTCAAGCTTGCCTTGGAAGAATGGCGTCATTGGTTGGAAGGTTCGGGGGAACCTTTTATAGTCTGGACAGACCACAAGAACCTTGAATACATCAGGTCTGCTAAAAGGTTAAACTCTAGGCAGGCTCGGTGGGCTTTATTTTTCGGTCGCTTTCATTTTCTATTTCTTACCGTCCAGGTTCTAAGAACATTAAACCGGATGCGTTGTCCCGCATTTTTGACCAATCCGGCGCCGTTGTCTCGAGCTCATCTTGCCCAAGAAAATTGTGGTTTTGCGGTGACTTGGGAGATCGAATCAAGGTCCGTATGGCCTTACAAGGGGTAACACCTCCGCCTGGATGCCCACCAAGTCGTTTGTTTGTGCCAGAGAATTTGCGGTCCGATGTCATCCGTTGGGGTCATTGT
The DNA here is from genome assembly GCA_027564155.1 of Gymnocypris eckloni scoliostomus. Classification (NCBI taxonomy): domain Eukaryota; kingdom Metazoa; phylum Chordata; class Actinopteri; order Cypriniformes; family Cyprinidae; genus Gymnocypris; species Gymnocypris eckloni. The sequence continues at coordinate 28,284,933 of CM050414.1, forward strand.
TCCAAGGTAGCTTGTCATCCAGGGGTTAATCGTACAATTTTTCTTGTTAAACAACGGTTCTGGTGGCAATCTATGGCCCGTGACATTCGACTTTTTGTTTTGTCCTGTTCAGTCTGTGCTATTTCTAAGACTTCCAATCGGCCCCCTGCTGGACTCCTTCAACCGCTGTCAGTTCCTTCGAGACCCTGGTCCCACATTTCGCTAGATTTTGTTACGGGACTCCCGCCCTCCCAGGGTAACACGGTAGTTTTGACCGTGGTGGACCGGTTCTCGAAGGCAACTCATTTTATCCCTCTGCCCAAAATACCCTCTGCCAGAGAAACAGCGGTTGCTGTCATTGACCACGTTTTTCGCATTCATGGCCTCCCGATGGACGTGGTTTCTGACAGGGGGCCTCAGTTTATCTCCAAATTTTGGAAGGAATTTTGTCGCTTGTTGGGGGCAACTGTTAGTCTTTCTTCTGGTTATCATCCCCAGAGTAATGGTCAGACAGAGAGGGCCAACCAAGATTTAGAACGTGTGATGCGGTGTTTGGTGTCTCAGAACCCTTCCTCTTGGAGTCAGCAACTTTCATGGGTGGAGTACGCACACAATTCTTTACCAGTGTCGTCTACGGGCCTGTCTCCATTTGAGTGTAGCTTAGGTTACCAGCCACCTATCTTTCAGAGTATGGAATCCGAAGTCGCGGTCCCCTCTGCCCACGCCTTTGTCCAGAGGTGCCGCCGGTCAGTGGGGTCACGCACCAAGGCCCAGGCCGATCGCCACCGGTCAAAGCCTCCCGTCTACGTCGTTGGTCAAAAAGTGTGGCTTTCATCCAAAACATTCCTCTCCATACCGTCTGTAATAAGCTTGCTCCTAAATTCATTGGCCGTTTACTGTCACCAAGATTATTAGTCCGGTGGCAGTTCGCTTAAACTTCCTCCTGCGTACAGGAGAATTCATTCCGTCTTCCATATTTCCAAATTAAAGCCAGTTTTCTTTCTACCATTAATCCATGACCCCAGTTCCCCACCGCGCGACTCGTAGATGGGGAACTTGCTTATTGGTAAAACGATTCTGGACTCGAGGCGGAGGGGACGCGATTTCAGTACCTGGTGGACTGGGAGGGTTACGGTCCGGAGGAGAGGAGTTGGGTTCCTGCTAGAGACATATTGGATCATTCACTTATTGATGATTACAATCGTCAGGTAAGTTCCCTGAAGCGCCAGGAGGCGCTCCTAGGGGAGGGTACTGTCACGCAGTTCACGGATCTGTGTGTTCATTCTGTGTGTCTGCGTGTTGTCACCTGTCTGATTGCTTGTCAGCGTTGCTACGGCAACCTCAGTGCTGATTAGCTAATCAGCACGGTCGCACCTGCTGTGCGTTATCCGCTGCCTTTATCTGGTTCGCGTTTGCTGTGCATGTTGTCAGATCGTTGTTTTCTCATGCCAGTTTGTTCTCTCCAGTTCTCTGTCTCCTGTTTATTTCCTGCCTTGGAATCCTGCAGTTTTGGATCGGGTCAGTGCTTCACAGTCTCTGTGCCTTGGAGATCGGCTGGATCGGGTCAGTGCTTCACAGTCTCTGTGCCTTGGAGATCGGCTCGTCTGCTTGAGACCTTCTAGCTACTCACCGTGCTTCATCTCTCACTGTTTGTCATTAAACATCTATTCACTTGCAACTGGATTCTGAGTTCTCATTCCCTGACAAGATGTCTGTGTTGACTGTGGACTTCAGAAAACACAGAGGACCAACACCAGCAGATGACATGGCAGCTCAAATCCTCACTGACTGTGGAAACTACACACTGGACCTCAAGCAACGTGGATTCTGTGCCTCTCCTCTCTTCCTCCAGACTCTGGGACCCTGATCTACAAATGAAATGCAAAATTTATTTTCATCTGAAAAGAAGACTTTGGACCACTGAGCAACAGTCTTGGTCAACAGAAGTGTCTTGGTAGCTCTTTTCCTGAAGATGTCTGAGCGGGGTGACTCTTGATTCAGCTTCAGTTCACTCATTGTGAAGCTCTCCGAAGTGTTTGAATCGGCTTTACTTGACAGTATTCTCAAGCTTGCGGTCATCCCTGTTGCTTGTGCACCTACCCAATTTCTTCCTTCCAGTCAACTTTGCATTTAATATGCTTTGATACAGCACTCATTGAACAGCCCCCCCTTTCTGTAACGACCCTCTGTGACTTACTCTCTTTGTGGAGGTGTCAATGATCATCTTCTGGACCATTGCCAAGTCAGCAGTGTTCCCCATTATTGTGCTTTCAAAGAACAAGATGAATTTATACTGTATGGATGGTCATTTATTGAAACTGTAAATATTCAAATATTTTGAGATGCTGATTTTTGACTTTCATTAGCTGTAAGCTCTAATCACCAAAATTAAAACAAAACCACTTTTGAAGTGTTTTACTTTACATGTAATGAATCTAAAATATGTGAAAGTTTCACTTTTGAAATAAGTTAAGAGAAAAAAAATAATTTTTCACCATATTCTAATTTTTTGAGATATACTTGTATACGTAATTAATATACACAGTACACATGCATATATAATGTAAACAAAAACCAAAAACTTTTTTGTATGCGATTAATCATTTGACAGCACTAATATATATATATATATATATGTATGTGTATGGAAGAAATATGCTGCTAGTGCCTAAAGACTCTTTATTTTCCAGTAGATCTGATTAGTTGACTATCACTTATTATCTGTTTCATTAGATAAATGCAGTCTGAGGCTATATGAACACAGAGAATGTGCCATCATGATAAATTGTGCTAAATGTCAGCCGTGTTACTGAATGGCTGTGAGGCAAACAGGTGTGGTGATGTCATTTCCCAGAATGCTCAATATACGTCTCCACATTATGACAGCAGACGTGTCGGGTTGGGTTTGAGCATCAAAACTGTTTATGATCAAATCTTGTTAGAATGTAAGTTTGTAGAAATTATACATGGGGAATTATGATGGCAGTGGACAACTTCGGTTCATGTGTTGGTATATTTAATGTGATATAATAATCTCTCTGTCCGATGTAACAGGAAGGTGAAATACTTGAATATGCAGGGCAGTCTGCTGGACGAGCACACTATCAGAGCTGTAAATGACAAAGGGAAAGAGGTATGATTTTGAGTTTAAACCCACTTCATTATCTGAAACGTATTTAACCATCAACCTGATGTGCCTGTTTCTGTTCACCACACATCTTTGTATTCACAGATGACAATGACCTCCAAAAACATTGTGTTTGCTACTGGTGGGCGGCCGAAGTACCCTACACAGTGTGTGTGTGTGTGTGTGTGTGTGTGTGCGTGTGCGCGTGTGTGTGTGTGTGTGTGTGTGTGTGTGTGTGTGTTGTCTTTCCACTGTGTGACCTTGTTCTGCTGATAGTGTGTGTGTGTGTGTGTGTGTGTGTGTGTGTGTGTGTGTGTTGTCTTTCCACTGTGTGACCTTGTTCTGCTGATAGTGTGTGTGTGTGTGTGTGTGTGTGTGTGTTGTCTTTCCACTGTGTGACCTTGTTCTGCTGATGTGTGTGTGTGTGTGTGTGTGTGTGTGTGTTGTCTTTCCACTGTGTGACCTTGTTCTGCAGATAGACGAGCCACAGATAATTTCCTCCTATCTGACATACCAAATATGATACATTTGATATAATTCTTCCTCAGGCTTGAAAGCCTGCGTGCTATTTGTCTTTGCTTCCGTTGGTAAAAGATAAACATGTTGTAAATGATCAAGAGACCAGTAAAGGGTGGAACCAACATTTTAGTTTTCCTGCGTTTGGGGTAAATAGTTTAAACGTATACAGTTAAAGAACGTGATGATTCTTTTTAGGGAAGTTAATGTTTTGCATTCTGACACTGTTTTAATTTTTTTTATTGTAAGATTATTTTACATATCTTTTTTTGTTACAGTAATGAAAAAATTGCATATGTTAAATTGAGTGATTTTATATACCAATATTGGAAGCAATATTTTTATCGTTGTTGGTATTACTAGTTACAACAGTATTTTTGGGTTTCATTAAGTAAATAGGCAAAACAATTATAAATGAAAAGAAAGAAAGTGATGTCTCTTCTTAGGGCAATTAAATATTTGCAGTGTTTTCATACATTTTTTTTTTTTTATGTGCAACTAATAGAATATTTTATTTAATTTAACATTGTTTACTAAACATTTATAGTTAAAATGTTAAATTGGATAATTTTATATATTGGAAGCATTTTATTTTATTGTTGGTATTAAAACAGTAGTCGTTATTTTTGAATTTTATATTATTAAAGTAACTTTAATATGATCATATTAAAGTGAATTGTACATTTATTATACATTGTTGATAGTATTCATAGTTTTAAATAGATTTTAATGTTTTTAATAGCTTTAAATATTAAATTATATAAGAAATAGCTATTAAATTGATAGCTGCTTATGCTGAATATTCCTCATGTTTAAATGCCTTCTCCGTGTGGTTTATCCTTCAGGTCCCAGGAGCCATGGAGTTCGGGATCACCAGTGATGATGTTTTCTGGCTCAAAGAGTCTCCAAAAAAAACGTACGTCACTGTTATACTGAGGAGGACCAGACTAGGGCTGTCGCGATTCGTCGACTTTTAGTCCACTAGTCGATTTTTAAAAATTGTCGACTTCATTGTGCTCGCGTCGACTAACCTGCAAAATACCGGAAGTGGCGCATTTCACGGACGAGAATCCATCAAACACATCAATAGACTGTTTTCCAAGGCTGTATGATATATTAAACCCATTTAAAAATCATAATTAAGCATAACTGTGAATTTACAAACGCTATGATTTAATTAATTAACTATATGCGATGCAGTTCTAACACAGTATATGCGCTTTAATTATTTAGATGCGTGCTTCACACAGCGTCTCCGTTCACAGTAGCTCCACAGAAACTTCTCATTTACACCTGCAGCATCTCAAACTCCATCTCTGCTGGTCTGCATGAGTTTGTGTTTATTATAACGTTCATCTGGGAACGCAATGTGTGCCATTTCTCTATTCACAGCAGTTCAGTCAATGTGTACTAATGGAGTAACCGAATAACTCTGGATATTGGTTATTTAGACTCGAGGGAGTGTCAGGCACATTTATAAACTGAATAATTAAAGTACTTTGTGGATTATTGCATACTGGAGACGCGAAACGTTTCAAACAATTCAGTTTGATTTGGTGAACTGGTTCGACCGGTTCTCTAAGAAGATCCGCTTAAACCGTTTGCGATTTGATTCGTTTGCGAACCGGACATCACTACAGGCTTGAAATCCTTGAACATGCTTGAATTTTAACGTAGTGTTTTCAAGGTTTGTGACGTGCTTGAATTTTGGATAAAGTGCTTGAAATTGCATTGGTTTTATAATGATTTGCTTTATTACTGAATAACATTAGTTCATAGAGAGGTTGCTGCTTCAGGCAGGGTTGCCTTGAAAACGACAAAAACTAATTTTGGTTAAAATAATGTAAAGTCTTCTGTCAAGTCTGCTTTTTTATGAGAGAGTCTGTGCTTTCAAGCCGTGTAAAAGGTACGCGATAATGCCCATGCTCAGTTCAACTGAATATCACGATTAAAGTGAAATAATAAAATTAAAACCATTTCAAAGTCAAAACGCAGTGCGGGTGTTTTTATATGAATGAATGAATGATGATTTATATAGCGCTTTATTGTGTATTGTTGTACACCCAAAGCACTTTACAATCATGTGGCGGGGGGGTCTCTCCTCAACTTAATGTGAACAACTTTAAAGATGATTATCTCAATATTTATATTTTTTGCACCCTCAGATTCCAGATTTTAAAATAGTTGTATCTCGCAAAATATTGTCCTATCATAACAAACCATACATCCATGGAAAGATTCTTTATCCAGATACATGATGTATTTAATAATGAATGCATAACTGTATTTAGAGATGAACTTCTGTAATGTTTCCAGTTCCTTCGCCTCCTCTCCAGTCACGCTATAGTTTCTGTCCTGGCCGCGTCCTCTCAGACAGGTGATGTTGTTTTGCTGGTGAGCTGTCAGCTGTACAGGTGTGATTTCAGAGCTCATCCTGTGGAAGTGGAGAGACCTTGGTGACTGACGGGCATGAACACGACCATTGGCACGCATGCCCGAGAGGGCCAAAGAAAGCCGTTTACATTGACTTGTGCAGTCGTTTCCACCAAAACAAGCAAGTGTCTGTCAGGACTGATGATGACACACCGTATGTGTAGACTACCAAATGATGCATTCAGTATAACATCAACCCTTGGGCTCGTTACATAAACGCCAATGTTGAAAATAACTTGTTTTGAAGGAACCAGGTAACTCTTTTGCCTGTGGTTCAGGTGTTCGATTGGCCTCGGGACACACAGATGCTCGTGCAGTAAATCGTCCTCTGTGCTGTTATCTCTCTCTGCTCTGCTGAAATGAAAGCCGGCTCGGCTCGGTCTGGGCAGGCGTTAGGGAAGGCACAGCACGAATGATCTTATCAAGGTCAGGGTTATTATAGAAGTGCTGGCCAAGGCTGACCGAGTGTACAGTAACCGCAGATCCCACACACTCCCCAGAACAACTCTCCGCAGCTAGTGAGACTATGCTAGAGAGAATGTTATGCTAGGACTAACGGTGAATGCCTACGGTTATTTAAGGACATGGTCAAATGTGTGTGTGTGTGTGTGTGTGTGTGCATGTTTATGTGGTTTATGAGGACACAAATTTGTATAATAACATGGGTATGACATAGGTATTACAAGGAGAAGGTGATTTATGAGGACATTTTCAGTGTCCCCATAATTTAAAACGCTTATAAATCATACAGAGTGAGTTTTTTTGAGGGAAAGTTGAAATGCACCGTCTCCTGTGAGGGCTAAGTTTAGGTGTAGGGTAGGTGTAGGGCAATAGCACATACAGCTTGTACAGTATAAAAACCATTACGCCTATGGAAAGTCCCCAGAACCATAAAACCAACATGTGTGTGTGTGTGTGTGTGTGTGTGTGTGTGTGTGTGTGTGTGTGCGTGTGTGTGTGTGTGTGTGTGTGTGTGTGTGTGTGTGTGTGTGTGTGTGTGTGTGAGAGAGTGAAATAATATATTCTCATGCTCAGGCTTGGATTATGATTATATAGAATGAATAATAAGTGTGTTTTTACAAAGAATAATTTAGAACTTTTCATCTGTAAATAACATACTTCAATATAGCATATACTACAAATATTTTAGTATTTTATTAATATTTAATTGTACACTATGGGGCATGTTTTGAATATGCCTAATTAAAATTACAATGTTTTTGGAAGAAGTCTCTCATACTCACCAAAGGTGCATTTATTTGATGCAGAAAAAAGTCATGTTGTGAAATATTATGACAATTTAAAATAACTTTTTTTAAATATAAATGTATTATATATATTATGTATAATTTGTGATGGTAAAGCTGAATTTTTTAGCATTAATTTATATAAGCCATTCATACTAATGAAGGAATCAGAATGACTTATTATTTTAAACGAATAATATTTTGCAATATAATTTTTATTTTTGTATTTTTGATCAAATAAAACCTTTCAAAAACATTAAAAAATATATTAACATGTTAAAAATAATTTCTGTCAAACGATTAATCGCGATGAATTGCATCCAAAATAAAAGTTTTTGTTTACATAATATATGTGTGTGTAATGTGTATATTTATGTATATGTATATACACACACATACATCATATATTTTGAAAACATTTACATGTATATATATTTTTATACATATCAATATATTTAATATATAAACATGACATATTTTTCTTAAATATAAATATATGCATGTGTGTGTAATTATATATATGCATAATAAATATACACATTACACACACACATATTATGTAAACAAAAACTTTTATTTTTAATGAGATTAATCAATAGACAGCATTATAAAATAGTTAATAAATAATAAACATTTTATAAATATATATATATAATTTGTATTATTTGTTATTTTATAGTGCTGTCAAATGATTATTCGTCAATAATTAATGTACAATAATAATATATATTTTAAATAACCACTAGTGTGTATATGCCATTAACATGCAAATGGTCTAAAGATTTAAAGATGATTAATTTTAGATTTTCTTTTAAAGAGTTAAATTGAATCAATAATTTCAGTACGTGTAGAACACGTGATTCCTCTGAATGATGTTGGTGGTCAACAGATTACATGAGAAGTGTTGTTAATGCACAATGAATTTGGATGCATTTAGGTCATACATTAGTCATTCTGTGCTGTCAGGAATGTCTGTTCGTACTAATCCAGGCAGAAGTATAGTTTTCAGTCTGTGTTATCATGTTGCTCTGTGGCCGGTGGAAGCTCAGGGACGTGTTTTGTTGGTAAAACGTCAGAAAAGAGGTCTGAGATGTGTCTCGTAATCCCTCCATAAGCTGCTGCACAAAAGAGCAGTAAGTGCAGATGTGCATTAGCAGTGTTGTGCACCGAATGTGTGTGATGTGTGAGTGTGTGTCACTCATCAGAAGCGTCCTCGAGGATTAGGTCTATTAGACTTCACCGTGACCGTGAATCACTCGTCGTCGACCACACACAGTCATCTTTATTGTGCTTTCCTCTCTCTTTGCTGTGCTGTTAGTAAAGTGCTGTGCAATGTTTGATCTCTTTAGATTGTTTAGCATCATTGTACATCATGTGCTTGATGATTAACTGATGTTATGTTCATCTGGGATCTCATCCATTGCTGTTTTCTGTGTTTCAGGTTGGTTGTTGGTGCCAGTTGTATCCTTTAAAGCTGTACAGGGCGAGTGTCTGCTTACCCAGATACACTGTGATTAATCAATAAGTGATAAATCAGTTTAAGATGAAAACCGTGTTACATGAGATAGTGTTTTCTTTACCAGAATGCATGTAAAGGTTTATATGCAGAGCAAAATGATGCATTGAATGAACATATCTAGCTTTGCTTAAATGGTTTTGACCTTTACCCAATATTAAAACACTAAGGCGGTTACTTTTCTTGACATGTTCTCAGGTTATTAAGCATAATTACTTTAATGCAAGTAAACACACTAATGACAGATTATCCCACATAACAGACCAAGTGATGTCCTAAACAGATATTTGATTACAATTAGTATTTATTGAAAGGATGGCCTCTTGAGATGTCGTCTCATTTACAAGGAGGTCCAAAAAACTAAATATTACAACATAAACAAAACCATATTCACGCACTAGAAGACAAGCTCAACCAATCGCTCGCACCACAGCAGGATTACTAACCAATCGAAGTCATGCATAAACCAAATCACCATAAGAACTTACTAGCAGCATACACACGTGCATTTAAGATGAGAAAATAGAAATGACCTAAAGAAATGACCTTTTATTATTATTATAGTTATTACAAATCTCTTAATATATATATCTATATATCTATATCAACATAGGTTTTCCCCTCATACACTATGAGATTAATAACAATCAATTACCATTGAAATAATAAAGTTTGTCAATATATATATAAAAAAAATATATATATATTAAGAATAGTAGTAAATAAATATGCCATGTCTTCTATTTTATCAAAGTGAGTTTCCAATTATTTAAAAAGAAAAAAAAAATTGTAAAAAAAAAATTGTTGCAGGAAATGCAAAAATTGTTGCATTAAAAAGCAAAACATATATATATTATGATTATTATAATTATAGACCCTTTTCATAAGATTGTGATGATGTGTTAAACGGTCATCAGCGATGTAAATCCTCAAGTTTTTTAGATTTTATTTAGATATTTGTTTTATGTGTATGCATTATTATAACACTATACTTTGTGTTATATCACTTTTGCATCAAACGACAAGAGAACGAGTGAAGCGAGGGTGTTTCTAAAGCAGCGTCTGTGGGAGGAACGGTGGATTCGACATCGCTCTCTCTCTCTCTTCTTCTCTCCGTTATCAGTCTCTCTCAAACTTTGTCAAAAAAACACTATTGTGGAGGTTTTCTTTTTCTATTTGAGAAAGTGGGAATGCAAAAAATATAAATTGTGATGCTCTCGAAGTTAACCCAACCATGACGACTTGTGCTGCTGAGAAGCTCCATGATGTGATGATTATTATTGTAATATTTCCTTCACTGTGTGTGTGTGTGTGAAGATGTAGCGCTGGAATGTGCCGGCTTCCTTACAGGCATCGGGCTGGACACCACTGTGATGGTGCGCAGTATCGCCCTCCGGGGCTTTGATCAGGTACTGATGAATATGACCTGATTTCATTTGTTTTTGAGTTGTGAAATATACATTCAGATATAGCTGTTATCGGTCCCAACCCGATAGAGCCGCCGGCTGTGTGGCAAACACAGGATGAGAGACCTGGCCAGACTTGTTTTATGACCCTGTTTGTGAAGCATCGTCTGTAATTAATGCTTCTAGCGTTCTGACAGGAGATTTGTCATGTTGGTATTAAGCATTACACCCGCAGTATGTCTGACAGAAGTCAACAAAGAGCAAATTGCTCGGGTGAACTCAAATCTGTTTAAGAGAACAAATGATGAGGAAAAGCTCTTTAATGCATCGTTTTATTTGTACAGTTACTCTTTATTAGATTGAACAGGGTGCCACTATGTAGATAAAATCTCTTCTCCTTATTTCCAATGTTATGCATTGTTATATATTACATTTAAAATGTATATGTGAAGAAATATCTATTATTAGGGGTTGGGTTCTTATTTGATATGATGCTTTAAAGTATTTTCCTTTATGTGTTTAGTTGTGTTAGTTACTATAAAGATGTCCATGTATTATAATTTGCTCTTATTTATTGATTTGAGTGCGAATGGCAGTGTTTGGTGTTAATGTGTACAGCACTTACAGAGATTGATGTACTGAGATTAAGATCTAAAATAGTTTTCTAAAGCTACTCCACCTGCATGGCTCTAAAGAAGAGAGATTATTAATATTTTCTTCTTTCTCTCAGCAAATGTCTGGTTTGGTCACAGACTACATGGAGGCCTATGGCACCAGGTTTTCCTGGAGGTGTACACCAACACGAGTAATAAAGCTCTCCTCTGGGCTTCTTCAGGTCACGTGGATGGATCTGAACACTAAAGAGGAACATCACGACACCTTCGACTCGGTCCTTTGGGCTGTAGGTGAGGCGTAATGCATCTGACACACGCGGCGGGAGTGAACTCATTAGACACTTTTCCACTGAATTACATTCTAGCTCATTGTATTTATTCATGTAAGTTTTGCACATACAGTCAGGGTTCCTACGCGGTTTGGAAAAGTAATTTCCAGGTCTGGAAAAGTATAAAAAAAGAAAGCAGAGAATGGAAAAAAATGCATTTCCAGACTTTTGCCCCTATTTTTTATTATTTTATTGAACATTTTAAAATCTCATGAGATTTTGTCTCGAGTGCACAAAAAAGTTTCTTGTGTGCATGCAAATGTCTGTATTTGTTTTATTTGTGTCTTTATTTTTATGGGCTTTATGGGCTCTGTGTGTTGTCACTTCGAGAAAATTAATGAAAAAACCTTGAAACAATTACAATATTTACTGATGACCGTAATATATACCAATTATAGAGCTGAAAATAGCGCTGTATTATTCCTTTATGTTAAATATGGTCCAAAAATCTACTGAGAGGTTTGGAAAATGTATTGTATTATACAGTATATGTTACTGTGGCATAACCGTGGCTAGGTTAGAAGTTCACACACTCTCTCTTTTTTCCTCGCGTAATAAAATACCTCACTATATTGATCAATTCAATTGATCTGTTTGTTGTCTAAGGAGCGGTGTAATAAGCAGAATACGGTCATCCAGTGGTTTAATTGAAGTAAATCCTTTCATTGATCATCAGAGCGTCAGCGTGTGTTTAGCTATTAATGACCGTTTCACTGTACTTCATCTCTTATTGCTCTAACAGAGATGAAAACATGTTCTACAGTCGAGTCATCCGCTCCGATCGGTTACGCTTTCAGCACTTTTCCAAAGCATAAATCCTCATAATACATACATCTGTTTGTGCTTCCATCTCAGTGCTGCTTTATCAGCACAAACTGCACTGCCAGGCCTGCAAACAGGGTAATAAAGAGAGAGAGAGAGGGATGGAATCGTCGGGGAAGTGTTAATCACTGCACTGAGGTCTGCTCTTTAGGACCAGGATGCACCAGGGGCCCCGGGGTCGCCCCATTCCCTGCTTTGTTCTCTCGCTCTGGGCTTTCCTGCCAGAGTTGTCTGTCTGTACGGAAACCCACCCAGAGCTTCCACGGTTTTCCCCTTTTCTCGTCCCTCAGCATCTCCGTGCACAGATGCCATCCTCTGCGCTGTGTTTCTGTCTTTCACTCATCTGATTTCTCTCATTCCGGCTGCAGGGACAATGAGAGGAATATAGGAATATCCTGCTGGCGGGTGCTGGTTTATGTATCTGTGTGTACAGTGAGGAGGAGAGCTTCCTCTCTGGATGTGTGTGATTATGAGACGGAGATTTAGTGATCTGTAGTGACTCGGGATGACTCAGTATCGTGATAGCAAAACTGTCTTGATGTTATCCTGGTCACATGACGATATGAAACGATAGGTGCCATGTTTTTAAAATATGTGAACCTGGAGCACAAAACCATCATACGGGTCAATTTTTGGAAATTGAGATTTATGCATTATCTGAAAGCTGAATAAATAAGCTTTCTTTCCATTGATGTATGGTTTGTTATGAAAATCTGGAATCTGAGGGTGCAAAAAATCTAAATATTAAGAAAATCATCTTTAAAGTTGTCCAAATGAAGTTCTTAGCAATGCATATTACTAATCAAAATTAAGTTTACAGTAGGACATTTACTAAATATCTTCATGCAACATGATCTTTACTTAATATCCTAATGATTTTTGGCATAAAAGAAAAAATTTATAATTTTGACCCATAAAATGTGTTGTTGTCTATTGCTATAAATATACCTGTGCTGCTTATGACTGCTTTTATGCTCCAGGTTTCACATATGTTTGTTTTTAAGCCATTATGCTTTGGCATATTATCTGTCAAATGAACGTTCACGGTGTATGAATGCAGTGAACTCCTATATTTCACATGCTGTGAGTCTAGCGCGCGTTTGGGAACTCAACAGAAGACACAGTTATGTGTCATGTTCGCCGGAGATGATTCAGCGTTTCACTAGAGCTGTAGAGAGATGTGTTTTGTGAGCCTGTTTTCACTGAAGCTGGAGTTGCTCTTCAAAATTATATCTCTACTGCCGTTTCCATCAAAATATAAGCTTACACGTGCAGTAAGAGTTGTTAACAGCTAGCGCTTTAAATGCAGCCCAAATCCAAAATATCTCTATGTGTAGAAGTATTGTATTTCTCTACTGTAGTGTAAAGCTAAAGTAATATACCTATATGAAATATTCATTTATTTTACAGTGCAATTGTTTTACAATATATGGCTACTGCTGTCATTGTTTGTTGTTGTTGTTATTATATTGTAATTAGTTTGGCTTCCTAAAACACCAGTGTGAATGTAATTAAGACTGAGACATAAAATAAGAGGGTCGAGTCCCCTTTAAAGTTCAGGTACAAGTCAATTCACTGACTTAAGTTTCTTAGTTAAGAACATGGGTCTGGAGCTCTCAAAGTGCATTAGAATAATTTAACTTTAAAACAATATATATTTTTTTTCAAAATTTTTTTTTTTTTTTTTTTTATTAATTTTAAATATTAATGAATTAAATATTAATTATACATTTTACAATTTATGATTTTTTTCAAATTCTTCTATTGTCTTTTTCTGTTCTTTTTTAAATATCGCAATAAATATCATATCATGGACTTCATATTGCAATATTCTGGAATAGTGATATTTCGCCGTCGCTCCGTCCCCAGTAGTGACTCCTGCTGTATTGTGTGGTGTATTTAGTTCCTGAGATTTTGGTCCAGACTTGTTTGCGGTCGAGGGAATCCTGTCTTTTATCACAGATATGTGTATTTAGTGAAGGTATGAACTCGAGTGCATACAAACCTAGTGTGTAACATGAAGTGGTCAACCGATATCTGAAAAACAATCAATAGTGACACATGGCCGACATATTTACATAATCTAATAAAGGCAAATGAGACATACACAAATTACTTAAAATAACACACTTTATTGAAATATTATAATTATTATTTATTACTTGTTTTCCTTAGTAATTACAATTTATTTAAATTAAGCCATTTATTTTTATAAATGATGCATTATCGATTAAAATTAAATGAACACTTATTTAACTCAAATTCGTTATTTAAATATATTTTCTTGTTTGTTTGTTTTTTGGAATTACCTAAAATGTACAAAAATGTAGTATTAGAAATTATTAATAGAACATGTGTAATTAAATCAAAATGTATTTATTGACTCAAATATTTTATGTAATACTTAGATACTTCTAAATATTATAATTTCTAATAAGCTTCACAAACTGTGAGATTGATTCAAGGCTGAATAACCATGTATGTGTTTTAGCTATGCAATGTTCAATAAATATTACATTAATGCATAAATATATAGAGTTCTACCATCAATCACATGTATTACTGTGCCTTCATTAGCCTTACTGTAGCCGCCAAGCAAACGTACATTTACATTTATGCATTTAGCAGACGCTTTTATCCAAAGCGACTTACAGTGCATTCAGGTTATACATATTTTAATCAGTACATGTGTTTCCTGGGAATCGAACCCACAACCGTTTGCACAGCTGACGCAATGCTCTACCACTGAGCCACACAGAAACACAAACTTGATGATTAATAATCATGTTGTTATTGACCGTTGAGCTGTGAGCGGCTCATATCCTCTGCTGTGGTCTCTCGTGTTCTCCGTCCTGCAGTCATAGCATAAAACCGTGTTTTGATCTCCCTCGTGGCACCTCCTAGAGCAGCCCCGTCCCTGCTCGTGTCTTTTACCCCCAGCGGAGCTCTTCCACCCTTCCGCTCCTCCATCCTTCCTCTGGGCTGCACCCTTCTGCAGGTGGCTGTGTTAAACGCCAGGAAAGAGAGCATTTCCTCCTGCAGGGTACCGCTTTTATGAGGATTGAAGAAGGGAAGTATTATACTTTGCGTAAATAGGCTTTCCTATTGGTTCACAATTGTGCTTGATGTATTTTGATTAATGCTAATGATCTGCTTTTTAGACTCCTACAAAGACCTCATTTAAGTCCAAATTACTGCAGTTATTGATACTAATGTGAAACTGCCATGTACATGATGTTAGCCACTATTGTCCTGAAAAGAAGAAAAAACAGAAATACATATTTGGATCTTAAAATGAGTTTTAGACTCTTGTACTTTGGGCAATATATTGCCATTTTTAGGTTTTCTGTGTTGGCCAATAACGTACACATTTTAGTTAACATTTAATAGTTCCAGATTATGTTCGTTATGTCGTTTTTGTTCATTTTTGTAGTTTATTTTAGGGCAATTCCAGCGTTATGGATGTGACATCTGAACTCATTATGACAGCTAAAATGTGTCATTAAAAATAAACTTCTTACAATATTTAAACTGGCTATGCATATTCTCAGAGCACCCAATCTGGAGAACTGACAGCCAAAATATATTTTCTAAAATATATTTAAGCCCCCCCCAAAAAAGGTAAATAGTCATGCGTTATGGATGTGACCGGAAATAACATCATTTTCTTTAAAGTCTGTCAACTTTTAAGTCAAATGTATAAATATTGATATCCACATGATGAAGGAGTCTTAGCTGAACATAAAAATACCAATGTTTAAAATATTTAAGTTTTTTATGAAGTGCATTTTGAGGAAAAAACTAAGTTATGGATGTGACGTGTCTGAAATACACACAAAATCTGTTTAAGAAATCAACAATCAAATCATCATGTCACTTTTGTTGACGCATAAAATGACTCTGAATACTAGTTTTGACATTAAGAAAACCATCTGAAATGATTTTTAAAAGGGAACACTGGTTGTAGCCCCACAAACTTCTCCTCTGAAGCGTTATGGACGTTACTTGGCTCTGGAACTCAGACACATTTAACAAGAGGCTTATACATGTATAGAGCTTTGCTGTTAAAGTAAGCTGTGTGTACACAATGCATTATCATTCCCTTCTTAACCAGGACATTGCCAAGTGATAACAGTTTATTGAAACATTGAGTCTATCTGTTCACTTTCTTGAAAACAGTATAACACAGCCTTTTTCAAAATGCCGCTTGTATTCAAAATTCAAAATTGTATATGATCAAATTAAAAAATTCAATGCGAGTGGTTACATACAATAAAATATAGACCTAAGTGAACATTTTAGGAACAGGTCTGTTTGTGTGTGCCCAACTTTTTTTTTCATGGTAAGGATGACGATATGGTAAATGATATGTGATAATTTTGAACAGTTTTTCTATGTGCCACCATTCAAATGTTGTATGTATATGTTGACGCAGAGCTTCGAGTGGGACTTTGCTCTTTTTGCCTGACCAATGGAAGAGAAAACCTGTATGATTATTATTTTTACAACGTCGTTTTATTTTGTCTTATTGCAAAGAAACCTTTAAAGAAAGTTAAAATACAATTTAATGTTCCTTTTTTTTATTCATATTACTTTTTGCCTATACTGTAATCATAACTTTGGAATAGTGCCATTAAACGATTAATCGCGATTAATGGTATCCAAAATAAGTTTTTGTTTACATACTATATGTATGCGTACTGTGTATATTTATTATGTATATATAAATACACACACAGTATATATTTTGACAACATTTACATGTATATATATTTATATTACATTTTTATATGCATGCATGTGTTTAAATATACACATTACACACTCCTAAATGATGTAAACAAAATCTTTTATTTTGGATGTGATTAATCGTTTGACAGCACTCTTTGGAGGAAACTGTGATCATTTTGTATTGTTAATTATCTGTTATATCTAAGCTAAGCCGTTCATTCAGTTTAATTTAATTAAGGGAATACATGTAATTGCATTAAAGTTGTCAGGAGCTGTTTTTCCGCTACTGTGCAGTAAAATGTAATTAAAATCACGGCAGTGTGTGTGTGTGTGTGTGTGTGTGTGTGTGTGTGTGTGTGTGTGTGTGTGTGTGTGTGTGTGTGTGTGTGTGTGTGTGTGTGTGTGTGTGTGTGTGTGTGAGAGAGAGAGTGGAGAGAGAGTGTGTGTGTGTGTGAGAGAGAGTGTGTGTGTGTGTGTATGAGGCTGTGTGTGTGAGAGAGAGTGTGTGTGTGTGTGTGTGTGTGTGTGTGAGAGAGAGAGTGTGTGTGTGTGTGTGTGTGTGTGTGTGTGTGAGAGAGAGTGTGTGTGTGTGTGTGTGTGTGTGTGAGAGAGGTGCGTGTGTGTGTGTGAGAGAGAGAGAGGTGTGGTGTGTGAATTCTCAGGCGTGTGTGTGGGTTCTGTGTTGTTGTGTCCAGCCTTCACAATGGCCAGTGAAGTTCCAGGAGCCCAAATCAGACAGAAAAGAGACGGGAAGTGCAGTGCAGGAATTGCTCGCTCAAGTTTGACGCAGATACTGTTGCTTTTCCCACTTTACTGTAATCATCGTTTCACATCCTTTTTTTCCAAATGAACCAATAAAAGTTTATTCTCACTATTATCAGGCTGGCTTTGCCCACACAAAGTCAAGGACGTGCCGTGGAGGATATCTTGAGGGTTTTGTTGCTGGTGGAATGTGGTGTAAAACAAAGGATGTCTTTCATGTCAATTACTCCGGCAGAGTTTGTAGCTTGTGAACTTCTGGCAGCAACATCCTTTAACACAGACACAGAAATAAGTGTTACATCTATTCAGCACTGTTTTTTGCCAAAATAACACCATTATTATGGGTGATTGTTACTGTGTGTTT